>CM046368.1:11467310-11507163 GCA_025413025.1 Ficus hispida | reverse complement strand
AAAGAAGATGGAGCTAGTTTTGATTGCCACAACTACTCCGAGATGAAGAAGGTAAAACTCGCAGCCATTGAGTTTTCTGACTATGCTATTGTTTGGTGGGATCAATTGGTGTTAAACAAGAGACGAAATAGAGAAAGGCCAGTGGAAACTTAGGAGGAGATGAAAACGGTAATGAGGAGGCGTTTTGTTCCAAGTCACTATTACCGGGATTTGTACAAGAAGCTGCAAAGACTCACACAAGGCAATCGGAGTGTCGAAGATTATTACCAAGAGATGGAGGTAGCAATGATCCGAGCAAATGTAGAGGAGGATCGAGAAGCCACCATGGCCAGGTTTTTGGCAGGTTTGAATCAAGAAATCACCAATCAGGTGGAGTTGCAACATTATGTGGAGTTGGAGGAGATGGTACACATGGCCATTAAAGTTGAGAAACAACTCAAGAGGAGGGGTATACGGCCAGGCCGTTATGCGGAACAAACTCCGTGGAAGCCGATTTATCCAAGGAAGGAAGAGAAAGCCAGGGACAATCCTAAGGCTGAGCCTAAACCTTCTTCCTCAGCTTTCAATTCACAAGGTAAAAATGACTCTTCTGCCACTCGTAATCGTGACATTAAGTGTTTCAAATGTCAAGGCAGGGGTCACATATCGAGTCAATGTCCGAATAAGAGAGTCATGGTATTGCGAGACAATGGTGAGATTGTGACTGACAATGAAGACTCCGACACCGACGACATGCCACCATTGGAAGACGTTTCTGAGGAGGAGTATTCAGCCCCTGAGGCATTAACATTGGTGGCAAGGAGAGCATTGAGCTTGCAAGCAAAAGAAGTCGAAGAACTGCAGCGGGAAAACATCTTTCACACCAGGTGCTACGTCAAAGATAAGGTATGTAGTGTGATTATTGATGGTGGCAGTTGCACTAATATTGCAAGCATAACAATGGTGGAAAAATTGGTCCTGCCAACATTGAAGCACCCACGGCCTTACAAGCTGCAATGGTTGAATGATAGTGGTGAGATAAGGGTGAACAAGCAGGTGTTAGTTGCGTTTCGAATCGGAAAATACGAAGATGAAGTGTTGTGTGATGTAGTGCCGATGCAAGCAGGACACTTGTTGCTAGGGCAACCATGGCAGTTTGATAGGCATGTGAAGCATGACGGTTTTACAAACAAATACTCCTTTGTACTTAATCAACGACCAATCACTCTTGTACCATTGACACCGCAACAAGTATATGAGGATCAAGTGAGATTGCAGAAAGAGAGCGATCAAAAGAACGAGAGTGAACAAAAGAAAAAGAGTGTAAAAGAACAAGAGGCAAAAGAAAAAAAGAGAGAAAAGGCAATTGTAGATTCAGTCAACGAGAGAAAAACAGAGAGAAAACAAAAGAGTTTTTACGCAAAAGCCAAAGAAATCAAGCAAGCGATGTTTTCAAAACAGCCGATGATTATACTCTTGTACAAAGAGGCATTTTTGAACACTAACGAACTTGACCCTACTTTGCCTAGTTCTGTTGTTTCTATGTTGCAGGAATTTGAGGATGTCTTTCCCGAAGAGGTGCCGCATGGGTTGCCTCCAATTCGAGGAATAGAGCATCAAATTGACTTTGTACCCGGCGCTTCCATCCCAAACCGACCGGCTTATAGGAGCAATCCAGAGGAGACGAAGGAGCTCCAAAGGCAGGTTAGTGAATTGCTGGAAAAAAGGGTATGTTCGAGAAAGCATGAGTCCATGTGCGGTCCCAGTCTTACTTGTACCTAAGAAGGATGGGACGTGGAGAATGTGCGTTGATTGCCAAGCTGTCAATAATATAACGGAAAAGTATCGTCATCCTATTCCACGCCTCGATGATATGCTAGATGAATTGGATGGATCTTGTGTGTTTTCGAAGATTGATTTGAAGAGTGGTTATCATCAGATTAGAATGAAAGAAGGTGATGAATGGAAAACTCCCTTTAAAACAAAATATGGTTTGTATGAATGGTTAATTATGCCTTTCGGTTTGACTAATGCTCCGAGCACTTTTATGAGACTTATGAATCATGTTTTGCGTTCATTTATTGGCAGATTTGTTGTCGTCTACTTTGATGATATACTCATTTATAGCAAAAACTTGGATGATCATGTTGTACATTTGAAATCTGTTTTAGATGTGCTTAGAAAAGAAAAGTTGTTTGCCAATTTGAAGAAGTGTACCTTTTGCACTGATAAAGTTGTGTTTTTAGGATTTGTTGTGAGCGCACAGGGTATACAGGTTGACGAGGACAAGGTACGTGCAATCCAAGAATGGCCGACTCCCACAAATGTAGGTGATGTGCGAAGCTTTCATGGACTTGCTAGTTTCTACCGACGGTTTGTGAAAGATTTCAGCACATTGGCCGCTCCACTTACCGAAGTTATCAAGAAAAACGTTGGTTTCAAGTGGGGGGACGATCAAGAGAAGGCGTTTCAACTGCTCAAGCAAAAGCTAACCAACGCCCCTTTACTGTCTTTGCCGAACTTTAATAAAGCGTTTGAAATTCAATATGATGCTTCAGGTATTGGTATAGGTGCAGTTTTAATGCAGGAGGGACGATCAATTGCTTACTTTAGTGAGAAACTAAGTGGGGCAGCCTTAAACTACCCGACTTACGACAAGGAGTTGTATGCATTGGTTAGGGCTTTGGAGATATGGCATCACTACCTATGGCCAAAGGAATTCGTGATTCACACCGATCATGAGTCCTTGAAACACTTGAAAGGCCAACACAAGCTAAACAAAAGGCATGCTCGTTGGGTGGAGTTCATTGAGACGTTTCCATACGTCATCCAGTATAAGCAAGGGAAGGAGAATGTAGTTGCTGATGCCCTTTCACGTAGGTATGCCTTGCTATCTACACTTGATGCTAAATTGCTTGGTTTTGAGCACATTAAAAATTTATACATCGATGACCGTGAATTTTGTGAAGAATACCAGGCTTGTGAGAAAAACGCTTGTGGTAAGTTCTTTAGGCATGATGGATTCCTGTTTCGAGAGAATAAGTTATGCATACCTAATTGTTCTTTGAGGGAATTGTTAGTGCAGGAATCACATGGTGGAGGATTGATGGGGCATTTTGGAGTCGCAAAGACTTTAGCTGTTTTACAGGAACACTTCTTTTGGCCGCGTATGAAACGAGATGTTGAGAAAATTTGCGGACGATGTATCACTTGTAGGCAAGCTAAGTCCCGAGCACAGCCCCACGGTCTATACATACCTCTTCCTATCCCTAATGAACCTTGGGTTGATATTTCAATGGATTTTGTGTTAGGGTTGCCTAGGACAAAACGTGGGAAAGATTCCATTTTTGTTGTTGTAGATAGATTTTCAAAGATGGCACACTTTATTCCATGTCACAAAACTGATGATGCTTCACATGTGGCCGATTTGTTCTTTAGGGAGATTGTGAGATTACATGGCATGCCTAGAACAATCGTTTCGGATAGAGATGCAAAGTTCTTGAGTTACTTTTGGAAGACTTTGTGGTGTAAGTTAGGTACTAAGCTTTTATTTTCTACAACGTGTCACCCACAAACTGATGGACAAACCGAAGTAGTAAATAGGACTTTGTCTACATTGTTGAGAGCAATCGTTAAAAAGAACATCAAAACATGGGAAGAGTGTTTACCACACGTTGAGTTTGCTTATAATAGATCTGTTCATTCTGCTACTAAATTTTCACCTTTTTGAAATTGTTTATGGTTTTAATCCTTTAACCCCATTGGATTTATCTCCATTACCTATTTCTGAGCGCATTAATTTGGATGGAAAGAAAAAGGTGGAATTTGTTAAGCAGATGCATGAGAAGGCAAGGCTCAACATTGAGCGAAGAACGGAGCAATATGCAAAACAAGCCAACAAGGGGCGTCACAAACTGATTTTTGAACCTGGAGATTGGGTTTGGTTGCATATGCGAAAGGAGCGGTTCCCGACACAAAGGAAATCCAAACTACAACCTAGAGGGGATGGACCTTTCCAAGTCTTGGAACGGATCAACGACAATGTATACAAGCTGGATTTACCTGGTGAGTATAATGTAAGTGCTACCTTCAATGTTTCTGATTTGAGTCCTTTTGATGTAGATGATGGACTTGATTTGCGGACAAATCCTTTTCAAGAGGAGGGGAATGATGAGGACATGGCAAGCACAAGAGCATGGAACACGGATCCTATTCGGGTTCCTATTGGACCGGTCACAAGAGCACGGGCCAAGAAATTCCAAAATGCATTAAATGGGCTGATTAGAGGGCTTTTGGCTCAAGCATGCACGTGGAGGCCTATTGGGGAAGATGAAAACGTTGACCAGCCTTTTACAAGCTTGATTCAAGTTCTAGAAGATTCTGGAGCTTAATTTCAACCAGCAAAATTGGCAAGTTTAGGAGTTCAGAATTTGTAAGGCCCACGTGGAAAAAGGGGCATTACTTTCCTTTTGATCTTTTCTATTTTAGGCAAGTAATCAGCCACTTAAAAAGCTGATTGTAATTTTTAGGCAAGTACGAATATTTCCAGATTTTAGCCAAAATTAAGTTAGTTATTTTAGGAAATTTCTTTGTAATGTTCAGCCTATTTATAGGCGTCCATGAAGCAATAAAAAGACAGACCATTATTCAGAAAATTGTGAGATTTCATTCTCTTTGGTTCTTTGACGAACTATTCGAACTTATCGGAATTCTCCGTGGCGTTCACCTTCGACTTATCAAACGGAATTCCACCACCGTTTGTGGCGTCTACGACAATACCAAGGTTCTTGTTTGTGGGTTGGCATTGGGTTGCGGTCTTCTATACCAAGGTTCGTGTCACGATTCAAGCAACGGGTCGAGGTTTCCCCATCCAAATCTGATTGTAGAACGTTCTTGGGTTCCTTTTTGTTGTCGGGTCTCGTCACAAGTTGGCGGGGTTTGCATCATTAAGAAACTGTCTTGACGTGGATATGCGAAAAATTCGTTTAAAGGGATCAGTAAAAAAATATTTCAATAAGGTAGTAAAAAAAAAATTATGAATGTTGTGTATTTGATAAAAAGAGATAATGAAAGAAAAATTAAAATTTTAAGAGGATATTCGAGATAGAAAGAGAAAATAGGAGCGTTAAAGTTTGTTTTAAATTATCAGAACAATATAATATAATAATTTTAATGTATATAAATTAAATTAATGGTGCGTTTGCTATATCATTTCAAATTCAAAATATTTATTTATTTAAAATCCAAATCCATTTTTTCAAATTTTATATTATATTCATTTTTTTCTCTCTCAAATATTCTTTCAATAAGTGAAAAAATAAAGAGCAAAATATAATTTTTTTTAAACAAATACATATAAAGAGTATAGAAAAATTGCAATAAAAGCCATCCCACCCACCGTGTCTAGATTCGAATATGGGACTAAGACCCACCGTGTCTAAATTTTTTTTGAACAATCAAGAATGTTGAGTACAAGATAAAAGAGCACAAGAAAAACCATAAGAACAATTTATGGTCCGTTTAGTGAATGAGTTTGAGTTGAAAAAGTACAGTTTGAGTTGAAAATTTTTGATGACTTTTCAAAAAAGATAAAAATTTTTTCTAAAAAAAATAAAAACTGAGATAAAAAATACAGTTTGAGTTGAAACTCCAAACGAGGTCTTAGCAGAGACCGGAATGTTGTAGAGACCGGAATGTTGTAGTACCGCAAAGAATTAAAGACTAATACAGAAACGCATGTGTAGAATCTCAAGCCATGACCTTTCACATCTTTATTAACGTTTGGGTGGATTGTTTACCCACGTAGTAAAATTATACATCTTTGGCCCAAGGATCTTCGAATTTGGATCTCAGAATATGTACACTTGGAGGGCCTTAAACATTAAAGTCGTAACATCAAAAGTCCAAAACACCAAATGTCCGTGTCACTAAAATCTGAAGTTTTTTTTTTCTTTTTTGTTTTGATAAGAAACATTAAAATCTGAATTAATAGGTCCGTTTGGTGAATGGGTTTGAGTTGAAAATTTTAAGTTTGAGTTGAAATTTTTTGTTGACTTTTTAAAAAAGATAAAAACTTTTTCAGAAAAAAGACAAACTTTTTCAAAAAAAGATAAAAATTAAGATAAAAAAAGTACATTTTAGTTTGAAATGAAATGATTTACCAAACAAAGCAAGATGGTATTTTTAATATCCGTCTCAACATGATCCATGTCACCATTGTGCATAACATAAAAGTCGGAACACTAATCCAAGCATCATTTGGTCAGAACACTACTTAACTCTAGACAAATTTCCAACTACTTCACTCTAAAATTCACATATCTATATCTTGTTTTTTTTTTTTTTTTTTTTTTCAAAAAAGTAAAATTTTAAAAGTCCATAATTTTCTTATTTTACATCGAAATGAGATGATTTTTTTTAAATTACAAAAAAAAAATGAACAAAACAAGATCCATATCATATATATATTTTTTTCCGAACACATTATAACTTTTTACATTATTTTATATATCACAATTCATTTTTAGTTCATACATCCACCAAAGACACACTTCCAAATCAACCTCCATACCAAATACAAATTTCCAAACTAACCTTCAAGACTCTATATTCAATTATCACCCCAAATGACCCCTTAGTCAGTAGGTCGTCCATTCAAAAAGAGTGATTAAGATATATTTCGTCATTATTTTGAGACATTTAACGTCCATAGTTAATGTAAATTAGTTCATTGAGTGGTTACAAAATTAAATTAATTTATTATCTTAAAGATAAAATTAGCTCTCTAATAAAATAGATTATTAAACTCCTTTTATTCGCATTGTACGATAAAATATCTCCAAATTGAGAGGAAAAGATGGACATGATTTTCAATACAAAACCTTGAGGCTCTACACCAGCACTATTATTCTTATGGTTTTTCTTTTGTTCTTTCAAGTTTGCTTTATGTTGTTGATTGTTTTATATTTATATATGTAATCATAATTTGGCACTCTGTCTGGAGTCAATCTTTGCATACTATTTAAAAATTTTGTTCTAATGTTTTCTTTTACAAAAATTAAAATTTACAATTTAAATTAACTTTTTAAATCTGCAATCTAAAAATGGGCTTATTTTCTTGCACAAGGATATTCAGTTGGTTTTGGACATATTGATTGACATAACAATATTTTAAACACCTAATAAAAATAATGAAAACTCATCTACGCCACTTCTGTTAATACAAAAAGTTTAAGATGATTAAAGTTGATGACCATTAAGTTTCAGTTGAAATTAAAAAATAAAATAAAATAAAAAACAGAGAGAGATGGAGAAAAGAGATATATGAACACAAAATAGTGGGTGTGGAAGATATTTTAAATGGGAGAGAGGTATTTATTTTATGAAAATAATTATAGCTAGTTTTGAAAACATATAAGGGTGTGTAATAAGTGAATTTAATCACTTAAAAGGGATACATATTTAATGACCGGGTGTGGAGAGTTAAAAACGTGTGTCAATAGAACCTTTATTTTTCATAACATACTATAGAAATTTGAATGTATAGTTAAAAGATAGTGTAATAATAATATGAATATATTTCATGTTATTTGTTTTTCAAAAAATAGTAAAGAATATAATGTATAACTCCATTGAAGTAAAAGGTTGACTACGTCACGGTCTTGACAAATATCTTTTTTAAGCAAGGTAATACATAATGGGTACCGAGGATTGCCTTTGCTAGATGTTTCATTAATAAAAAAGTTAACATCTTCATTATTTTGAATCTCCACAGGTGCCATTGGAATACCTGAATCAACTAAGAATCTCATATCCAAATCATATCGCTATTCGTCAACCATTAAATTATGCCTAAGTCTTTCCACCAATTCATCGTAAGTAATGTCCTTTGAAACTATCACTCCTTTTGCCTTTTGACCATTAAAACTCCAACGACCTTGGGTTGTTCTCCATTGTCCTTCTACGAAATTAGTATTCTAACAGTAGTGCTTGATGTTGCATCCTGTAACAAAATTTAAAGGAAAAAAAATAATTAAATTCATACTTAGATATAAACTAATTTAACTCGACCAGTCAATATTTTCCAAGTATAAATGATCTATCACTAGTCATGTGTGCTTGTACCCGGGAAATAATATGGGTTAAGTTATTATGCCTAGATTCAATATCAATAGAATCAGTGTGATTGCAGACATATATTTTTAATAATTTCACATATGATTTTATCACAAAATGTAAATTTTTATCTCCTTCCCAAGTTAATATATAAAATAAATAAATTTATATATATGAGCATACTAAGGTTCTTGAGGAGTATTGAAACCTCGGACACGTGTTAAATCTTTGGTTAAATGACAATTGTGAATGGGTTGAAATTGACAAGTCAAATCTTTTTTTTTTTTTAATAGAAGGTGGATCGGAACTATTGATTGATGACAACCTACAAGTATAGGGGTTTCTTGTTTTGTTTGTTTTTAACCCAAAAAAATATATATATATATATATCATAATGTGTTAAGAAGTGGGACTAATTTAAAATTAAAAAATAAGTTGAGTGTTTTTTTTCCCTTCAAAATTTAAGAATAAAGTACGAATAACATTGAAGTTCAGGAGACCGCAGGTGAGATTGTGCTTAAAAAATACATGTCTATCAAAAGCTTGTAAAGAAGAGATGTATAAGGAATTTTAGTTGCTCTCTCGGAAGGCAAAGAAAGACAGGGAAGGAGAGGAGAGAGATAAAGGAAAGAGAAGTGTGTTTCTTGCAGCAATAATTCCAACTATTATAAAGTAAAAACCTCATTAACACTTATTATTCATCTTATGGCCAAATATAAGGAGCAAAACAGAGTCCCAACCTTAGAATTAATTCCCTTATGTTTTCAGTTGAGTTACTTTTTTTTTTTTTCACCACCTGGTGGGTGTGTTATCTTAAACAATCGCCTGAAAATAAAGTATTTAGACAATCATAAACTTAAATCATTCTAGACAACAAATTGAAATTACAACATACCTGAGCGTCATTCCAAAATTGGTTAAGCTTGTTAGAGGGCATATCAAGCTCAACAAGATTGTGTGGACTAATCCTTGAGGGCAAAGATTTTTAGGGGTAGTCCTTACAACTTTGATATCTAAACAAATGAGGCAGAAAATATTGGCAATACCAGGTGAGAAATGTTATGCTTACCCACCCTGATCTACTATTTTAATACTACCTGGCAGCTGCCACCTGAGAAATGATTTGTCAAATATTTGAAAATGTAACAATATATATACACACACACACGTAAAGAGGTTGTTTTATATTTGGCACCGACACCTATGTAAAATGACATTTTGTAACTTTTTCGGTAAGTTATTATAACAATCAGTTGATTTCAATATAATATTTTTTTAATGATTTTTGTCTTTTACATAAATAGTTTTGAAAAGTACCATTATAATATTTTAAATAAAAAGTTATATATAAATCAATTAATAGTTATAAAAGTATAAATAAAATGTTACACTACAAGAATTTTGACTTTAAGATACCAAACTTTTTGATACCAAAAAAAGTTTGGTAACAGAAAATAGACTTTCCGTTACCAAATTTTGGTATCATAAAGGTAACATTTTGTTACCAACTTTGGTAGCAGAAACAAGACAATCCGCTACCAAATTTTTTTGGTAACAAATGACATGATGGGATTTGAATTTTAGTTCCCGCCGAAAACATTTTGCTACCAAATTACTATTTGGTAACAAAATGTTAACATTCCACTACCAAGATTTGGTAGCAAATTATAAACTTTTGCTACCAAAATTATTTTGGTAGCAAAAACATTGGCGGGAAGTCAAAAGTTTTCCCGCTAATGTCATTTGCTACTAAATTCCAATTGGTAGCAAATGGTGATATTTTGCTATCAAATTTTGGTAGCAGAATATAAATTTCTGGTACCAAAATTTGGTAGCCCAATCTTAATTTTTGCTACCAAACTTTTTTTGGTAGCAAAAACGTTGGCGGGAAGTCAAATTTTTTCCCGCTCAACTCATTTGCTACCAAATTTTTTTTGGTAGCAAATAGTACATTTTGCTACCAAAGTTTGGAAGCAGAATATCAGTTTCTGTCACCAAATTTTGGTAGCTAAATATCTCTTTTTGCTACCAAACATATTTTGGTAGCAATAATTTCCCCCAAGGTCATCTGCTACCAAATTTCTTTTGGTAACAAATTATGATATTTTGCTACGAAACCCAAGTTTGGTAGTAAAATACATGTTTTTGGTAACCAAATTAATATTTGGTAACGAAATATATGCTTTTTTGCTACCAAATTTTGGTGGCCTAAAACATGAATATGTTACCAAATTAATATTTTGGTGGCGGAAAGCCATCTTTTGCTACCAAATGTTATATTTGGTAGCAACTCTTCAAAAAAGTTTATAATTTCATATTTTAGACTTGTAATTTTTTTTTATTTTTTGTTTATAGTTTTTCATGAATAGGTTTGATACAAAATTTGTAATAATAGTATGTTTTATATGAAAAAATTTATTTGGTGATTTATCTCTTTCTTACAGGACATATAAGATAGTATGCTATGTAATAAGTATATATATTATATATTAAGTAGACAATATATATACTTATGATAGTATTATATTACTTTATTATGTAAAATAAGATATATCATATTGAAATCTATATTTCATATTATAATGTGGCTAAAAAAATGGTTTTAAATAAATTTTTGTCATCAAATGATAATTTTTTTAATTTTTACAAAATTTTTCTTCTTGCTACCAAACCCAAATTTGGTAGCAAAATACATGTTTTTGGCAACCAAATTAATATTTGGTAACGAAATATATACTTTTTTGCTACCAAATTTTGGTAGCCTAAAATAAGAATCTGTTACCAAATTAATATTTTGGTAGCGAAAAGCCATCTTTTGCTACCAAATGTTATATTTGGTAGCAAATCTTTAAAAAAGTTTATAATTTCATATTTTAGACTTGTAATTTTTTTTTTTACTTTTTGTTTATAGTTTTTCATGAATAGGTTTGATACAAAGTTTGTAACAATAATATGTTTTATATAAACAAATTTATTTGGTGATTTATCTCTTTTTTGTAGTATATATAAGTTGGTATGCTATGTACTACGTATATATATTATATATAAAATAGACAATATATATACTTATGATAGTATCCTATTACTTTATTATATATAATAAGATATATAATCTTGAAATCTATAATTCATATTATAATGTGGCTAAAAAAATAGTTTTAAATAATTTTTTGTTATCAAATGATAAATTTTTTTAATTTTTAAAAATTTTTTGTTCCTGTTACCAAACCCAAATTTGGTAGCAAAATATATATTTTTGACTACCAAACTAATATTTGGTAGCGAAATATATGATTTTTTGCTACCAAATTTTGGTGGCTTAAAGCAAGAATCCGTTACCAAATTAATATTTTGGTGGCGGAAAGTCATCTTTTGCTACCAAAAGTTACATTTGGTAGCAAATCTTCAAAAAAGTTTATAACCTAATATTGTAGACTTGTAATTTTTTTAAAATTTTTGTTTATAGTTGTAACAATAATATGTTTCATATGAACATATAGTGTATATACTTATGATAGTATCATATTATTTTATTATATAGAATTAGAAATATCATCTTGAAATATATATTTCATATTATAATGTGGCCAAAAAATAGTTTTAAATAAATTTTTGTTATCAAATGATATTTTTCTCATTTTATTAAAAAATTTCTTTTGGTTACCAAACCCTAATTTAATATCAAAATACATGTTTCAAATTACCTAATTATTATTTGGTAGTAAAATGAATGTTTTTTGACTGATAAAGAGCCCTTCTTATTGGAAACCAATTATGACCTTTGTACCACCAGAGACCTCTGACCAAAACTAGCTGTCACCCCACCTGTAGTAGGAGATGTAAGGATTGCTATATAGAATAACTTTTTATTGATGGTATGGATTAGAACCAGGGTTAAAAACACAAGTGGTTAAGAAGGACAACCACAAAACCAAGATTTTTATTATCAACAGTCATCACTGCTCATCATCATCATCATCATCATCAATCTTCACTTCTTCCCTTCTTTCTACTCGTCAAACTCCAAAAAAAAAAAAAAATCTCCCAAAAACACTACTTTCTTCTTCTTCTTCTTCTTCTTCTTCTTCTTCTTCAATCTCTCGGAATTTCTTTCTCTATGACCGGTCTTGGTCGTATCTGGGCGCGCGCTGTTGGGGCGCGCGCTGCTGGGGGGCACGCTGCCTGGGCAAGGGCGCTCGCTGCTAGTCTGGGCGCGCGCTGCTGGGCTGGACGCACGCTGGCTAGGCGCGACCGCGCCTCCGCTGCTGGCTTCCAGCCCGATTTTTATCTGTAAAAAAAAATACGTAACTTCATTTATTTCAAAAACCCCCCACACAGTACTCTCTCTCTCTAACTCTCTCGACCTAGCTCTCTCTCCCAAATTTCTTCGCACCTTTCCTACCAGTACTCCATGGAATCAAACTCAGCAAATTGAAACTCAGCTCCGTCAACAGACCTTCGTCGCGCCGTCAGCAGACCTTTGCCGTTCGCTTGCTGCTCCGTGACCAGCTTCACCGTCCCATCTCCCTCAGCTGACCTTCGCCGTGAAATTGCTCTGACCAGCCAACAGAAAATTCGGTAATTCTTGCAAGGTAAACATCCGTGAAAACCCAAAAGTAATTATATGAAATCCCCTAATCAAGATCCAAAAATTTAGGTTTATTATTATTATTATTTTTGGATTTCAGATTTATAGTTTGGTTTTATATATGGATAAGAGTTGGATCTTTGTGACGAATCGACTTTCGGATTCGTATAGGAGTGGAGTGAAAATATTTCTTTTAAAGGAATAATGGTCTGTTGAATTCCCAAATGAACCTTGCCTTTAATATCCAATCAGTGACATGAATTTCAAGGAAAATTACGAGTAAAACTTAGTAACTCATTAAATTTCTCCTTTAAAAGATTCCTAGATAAGAATTTTCATACAGAAATATGCTCTAAAGGCGTTTCTTTTTGGACCCAAAAAAAAAAAAAAACAAACAAAATAAGTCTGGATTAGAACAAAATTAAAAGTTAAAACCTTCAAGAAGAGTGGTTAGGTCAAAATTAATTTGTGTAAGTTTCTTCTCACATCTGCTGTGTACTGACAATGAGGCTTGGTGAGTTATGATTTATGTTATCTTGGTTCTCTACGATTATATTGCATTGAATTTTGGATATCCTTGCCTATTTCAGCGACATTTTTCTTTCTTTTAAATGGTAGTTAATTCTTTCACAAATAAACTTCTATAATAAGAGCTTAGAGCATCATTTGAAATGAACAAAATGCAAATGTTCTTCATCAAGCAGAAAATTAACTTTGTGTTTTGTCTTGTTGCGCCGTTAATAGGTGGCTGATCTAAACTCGCTGAGAGCAGAAACTCACAAATTCGAATCTCACTACATCGATAAACTTGTTGGTAGGTTAAGTGATGACTATGATGTGTTTAATTAGTCCTGACTTTTAGTACATCCCTTATCACACAGAAACTGGTTGCTTGCAGGAAATGAGGAGAATTATTTTGAGAGGTCACCAATTAATTTTGTTGATAAATTTTCTTGTCCCATAATCTTATTCCAAGGATTGGAGGATAAGGTGAAAATCTAATATAATTGTCTTTGAGAACGAGTGACTTTCTTACTATCATTAATTGTTGGTTAATTTGACAAAATCATTGTTTTTCAGGTTGTACCCCCTGACCAAGCTAAGAAAATATATCAGGCATTAAAAGAAAAAGGTTTGCCTGTTGCTCTTGTGGAATATGAAGGGGAGCAACATGGTTTCCAGAAGGTATGAGCTACTATCTATCCTTTATTTTTACTAGTTTCGGGTTTGTTACATGAAAACAGAGTACAAATACTAATGTATCACTTTACGTCACAGGCCGAAAACATCAAGTTCACGTTGGAACAATAAATGGTTTTCTTTGCAAGACTTGTTGGAAATTTCAAGGTTGCAGATGAGATTACTCCAATCAGCATTGATAACTTTGACTAAGAACTTGGGACACACTTGCATATGGATGAAGTCATAACGTTATTTGGGTGGCTCAAGATCTATAGTTCAACATTTGGATGAAGTTCATGTAATTAACTTTTACTCACTTAAGTATGTTACCACTTAAAACCATTAACTTTTTTTTTTGTTAATTAACAACTAACGATTTCTATGTAGAACATACATTCGAGTTCTGATTCGAATACTTCGGGAGGGTACTTTGAGGTCTTCAAGAAAACTCATTGGAGCGACGCACGGGGATGGACAACTGAGAGAGCAAAGGAAGATTATGTAAATAACCAAACACTTAATCTTTTTTTTTATTGTTTGTTTTTTTAATTCTAACTTCTAAGTTTAACACACCGATCCTAATGCAGGACCAAATGATCAAGATTCGCGACGCTCGTTTAAGTGAGACTATTAGAGGGGTCGCAACTTGACTCTGATGTAGAGGAAGAAATTTACTCTCAAGTTTTGTCGAGCGCGCGGTATGAAAAATATGGTTTCAAGCGTGGCATAGGTCCTGTACCAAGACAAGCATCACAAGCTCTCAAATCGGGACGACCAAGATATCAAAGCCTTCAAAACGAAATTCGGGAAGGCAAACTTCGTATGGCAGACATGGAAGACCAGTTGAAAGAACAAAGGGAGTTCATTCAAAATCTACTTCAGCGGCTTAATGTGCCATCAAATCATCCTGGACCGCCCTCCCAAGAAATGAAGATCCGCTACCACCGCCAGCTCCGGCAGCAGTTTGTTAGCTTTTTTTCTTCTTGCTAGATTAAGTGTTTACTAATACAATATTTAGTAGGTCACAAGTATTTGGATTTGCTTAGGTATGCCTATTTTAGTATTTTGTTTGGATTCTAATATGTGTTGAGATATTTAGAGATATTTGGCATTCTGCTTAAGTTAATATTGGGTATTTTGTCAATTAATTTTGATTTTCTTATATATATTTTGGGAAAAAAATACAGGTATATTAATTTGTTTAAATTTTGGTGGCCTAAAATATTTGGTAGCAAAAATTTAGTTTTTTTGCCCTTTTTGTTACCAAATATTTGGTGGCTAAAACATAAGAATTCTTTACCAAACATCTTTCACTACCCAAATTTTGGTACCTAAATCTTGTACATTTTGCTACCAAAAATTTGGTTTCTAAATATCATACTTTTCACTACCAAAATATTTGGTAACTAAATCTCATACATTTTGTTACCAAAGATTTGGTAACGGAATCTTATACTATTTGTTACCAAATATATTTTGCTACCAAAAACTTTGGTAACTAACTCACATATTTTTTGCTACCAAAGACCTTTTGTTACCAAAAATTCGGTAACTGAATCTCCAACTTTTTGCTACCGAAATACATTTTGTTACCAAAATTTTGGTTCCCAAAAAGGGATACTTTTTGTTACCAAATACATTTTGCTACCAAATTTTTTGGTAACCGAATATCACACAATTCGCTACCAAATACAATTTGTTACCAAAATAAATTTTGGTAACGAAAAGTATTTGTTACCAAATTTTTGGTAACAAATACTTTTTGCGACTCACTTTCTGCTACCAAATTTTTTTGGTAGCAAAAACAATTTGTTACCAAAAACAGGACTTTCCGCTACCGATTTTTTGATAACAAAAAATCAAATTTCTTGTAGTGTTATAACTGCTAAACGGATAGATTGGGTTGCCGAATTTGAGACATTTCCTATGTGTCTATATATAGATAATGCTTGAGACATTAAATCTAATATCAACTTTTTAAAACCCTATAAGATAGGTGTTTAAAAGTTATCAAGTCAATAAAAATTAAAAGATTTCATCTACTAGTGAAAAAATAGCCACTTATCACCACATGAATTGTAGCCAAACAGACACACATATATGAGGGATTAAAATTGAGGATATTTGAGGGATTTAAAATTCCCTGCTAATTAAATAGGTTCCAAAATTCTTCTACTAATCTTCTCCCACCTTTCCCTCTTACTCAAAACTCCATCAAGTTGCAAGAAAAATTAGTATCTTTGTCTAGAAGATTTGAATCCAGAATAGTTGTCCATTTTAGATTTGGAATTTTCTTCAGGAGTGAGGATACCTCAGGATGATGTTCAGGGAAATGAAAGATTTTGAGAACCAAACACTAACAACAGAAAAGGAAAACATTGATTTAGCTTTTACTTGTCACAGTTTTGAAAGAGACACTGTCAAATTAGAGTCAGAATGGACTTAACTTAGACATGGAATAATGTTAGAAGCATCAGTGATAATGAGTATCACCTCCTAATAAAAAATGAATCTGACTCATAGATGGGGTCCACCTCATCATCTGTTAGTGACAGCATTTAGCACGTGATGCCCAAACATTCTTCTTATTTATAAGTCGTCTTTCGGATCATTACGATATCCAATTCTAAATCCTCCGCAGCCAAATTGTAAACTCGAAATATGCTGTATGCGAACAATGAGTTGTCAACCAAACGTCGTGGTTATTAGCTAAAAATAATAGTAATAAAACAAAATACAGAACTTGAGCCATCATATTTTGGTAGGTTTGTGAACTTAGTCTCATGTTTAGTTATGATAAAGACTACTCGTTGGTTGATGATTGGCTGCAGATCTATCATGCATTTATTTAGGATTTATGTGTTATAGTGTATATATATTGTTTCCAAACACTCACCAGCCTCCACAACACAAAATTAAATTATAAAATCTTAGCCTGCACATTCTTTTCTCTTATTAAAAACAATTCAACACTATTGCACAACAGAGTGCATGCTACACATAAAACATATTTTATGAGCCTAATATTATTTTTGGCTTTTCACTTTTAAATCTAAAGTTTTCGTATTAATTTTTGTCTTTTTTTTGAAAAGTTAATAAAAATTATAATTAATTTTTGAAAAGTCAACAAACTTTAATATAAAAATTTTATTCCAAACCAATACACCAAATACAAACTAGGAGGTTTAACAGAAGAAAGTGGTAATAGTGATATTTTATCATGTACTTGTTAACTTAGTATAAATAATGGTCAATGAGTCCAATTGAGATATTTATAGTGGTGGCTGGAACTTTTCCCACTTAAAATCTTTTGCTCTGCTCTAAACTTTAATTTTCAAAATTACTTTCTGAATTTAGTGAAATGGTATAGAAGGGTCCCAAAAACTATGACAAATGCAAATATTTGTTCGAAAGTACTATTTGATTATGTCATATGAGTTTATTTAAGGCAGAGATTGAAGTTTTAAATTATCATATAACACGTGATGTTTATATGTATTTATCCCAAATTAGTAACCCACTATCGTATATATTTGAGTGAATTAAGTTAGCAATTATAATTTTACTACAAATAAGATGGTGCGGTTATAGGAAATATATATATACATATATATATATATTTTTTCTCTTAGTTCCATACTTGATAACCTCATCTAATGTCCTACCTAGCCAATTGGCTGTACAACATTGGACTCAAGGTGCTGAAGTGACAACTTAATTTATCATTTTGAGTATAATTAGATCAGATTCATTCCGTTTGTCTTGAAATTCTTTAAAAATCAAATGAATAAAGGGACGAAGTACCATCAACCATCCTTTTTCTTAAGGTGAAAAAATAAAAATAAAAAGAAATTGCAAGTTCACTAGTGTAGCTGAGGTTAGGTATACACGTGCCTTGGAATGATTATTTTTTGGAAATATATGATTTATACGAAATGTTAATATAATCCATATTGATTACAAACGGTTGGTTTAATGACGCTATTGACTTTATATTATACAACATATGTAACATATATATATATATATATAACAAACAAAAAAACATTTTGTTTTTCCCAATACATTTAAATGTGAAAAATACAAAAAAGGAGGATCTCCTTTGGATGAAGCATTATCTTGATGGAAATCTTAGGTGTCCTGCACTATACATTATCATTTTGTGCTCATGCATGGTCCTTTTGTCACTTTTTCTTTGCAAGGCTTTTGCACTAGATCCGTTGAGATAGAAGTTAATATGTTGTAATAAAATATTAGTATTCACCTTATTGGAATTTCAATAACATTTATAAGTTGAAGCTTTCTATTGTGTCCTTATCCATTATGCATTTTTTTCCCCTTTCTTTTTAAAGAAAAAATTATATTCAACTAAGAAAAACATATAAACACTAATGCTAATGATCATATGATATATGAGATAAAATATAGGATCCATCAGTAAAATGTGATAAAATTTAGATAGAATGACGTACACTGAAACTTGATAATAGGAAAATTTTTATATTTTATTGAAAAATAAACAAAAATTTTAACTAGTTTTTGAAAAATTAACAAAAATTTCAAGCTCTGAGGGTCTTGAAGACCCATTTGAGGTAGCTGGAAGGGAGGGTCCCCAGCATCTTCCCCTTGTGTTTTACGAAGTCTATGACTCCGTCTCTTGCCGGGATTGTGTGTTTGTTGTCGGAAGAGCATTTGAGACTGGTTCTGTGGTGGTTTGGAATGGGAGTTTGGAAATGGTAATGGGAATGGAGGAGAGCAATGTTGTTCATTGAGGAGCACAAGAAGAGCCTAAATGAGCGTGGACATGTAGATGAAGGACAAGCTCCAAGGAAAAGAATCGGGGGTCCATCTCTATATATATATATTTTTTAATATTTTAAATACGGTGGCAATGAGGTTTTACGGTGGCATTCATCATAAAAACTTATGTTATTATTTTTTTTAACTTAACGGTGGGAATTTTCACACAGTACATTTTTTTTTGAATCAATATGCTGATAGATTATATCTGTAATAACAACAACACGTAATAATATCTAGTACATAAATTAAATAATTAAAAAAATTAATAGAATGGTTAAGTTAACAGTATAATGCAAAATGGGAGGGCCTCATTTGTTCTGTTGGTGGCCAATTTGATCCTATTGTTTTTATCTTTTTGATTGAAATGACCCTTATTTGCTAAATTATTCTATTAGTCTCTAAACTATTATGTTTGTGAGGTTTCATTCTTAAATTTAAAAAAAAAAAACTAAAACCTTAATTTTCATGGATTTACTAAACTAACTTTAAGAGAAAAAAAAAAAAAAAAAAACTTTAAAAAACCACCATTTTTCTTAAGATACTAGTTTCAATAAATCTACCATATTCCATATCTTAACATAGAAATCTAGGGTAGATCTTAAAAATACCATAATACAAATTTTTATTTATATTTTTCAATGTTGTTTAGTTATTTATTTTTTTGAAAAAATAAGGAAGTTAATGTACATCCCCACTGAAGTAAAAGACTAGTTCTACCATAGCCATTATTTACTGATAAATATTGGCTAATATCTTTTTTAATCCAGGTAACACATAATGGGTATCGGGGACTACCTTTACTAGAAGTTTCACATATAAAAACCTCAACGTCTTCATCATTTTGGATCTCAACAGGTGCCGTTGGAATAGCTAAATCAACCAAGTACCTCACGTCCAAATTATATTGCGACCGATCAACCATTAAACTACGGCTAAGTTTTTCCACCAATTCATGGTAAGTAATGTCCTTTGAAACTGTCATACCTTTCGCCATTTGCCCATCAAAACTCCAACAACCACCCCGATTTCTTCTCCATTGCCCTTCATATGAAATGTATATTCTAACCGAAGCACTGGATGATGTATACTGTAATAAAATTTAACATTAAAAGCAATAAATTTGTATTATGTAAGAACCACTTAAACTTGACCATGGCCATTTTAGTGGCTCGACTATCATGTGAATTATTGGTCAAGATTCTCCAAGTCTAAACGATCAGACATTATAAAAGTACGTGACTCTAATCATGTGCGTTTGTGCCAGAGAAATAATATTATAGGTCAAGTTATCATGTCTAATTTCAATATCAATAGGGCTAGTACATGCATAATCTAACAATAAATATACACTTGATTAGTATATTCTTTCACAAGGTGTAGATTTCAACTCTTTTCGGGCTTTTACAAACTAGATGTTTGTAGGTGGAATAATATTAGGAAAAAGCACTTAAAATGACACAAATTTAAAAACTGTTGTATCAACGTACCAAAAAAATTTGATACGAAACCAATATGATATAAAAATAAAACTGAAATTTATGTCATGTTAGTCAAGAGAGAAAAATTGTATCATATTGATTAATGGATGAAAAAGGTGGCTCTATAGTGGGGAAGGCCTTTTATCTCCACCCATAAGGAATGAATTATAGTCATTTGATGAAAAAGGAACGGATGATGATGCGGTGCTCGATAAAAACAAGGGTGAACACTGCTACATATTCTCAATCCTCTGCGTTCTTCTTCCTCTTTTTCTCTAGGAGGGAGAGAATAACTTCTCCCTCTTTCACCATCTTTTTTGCTACCTTTTTTTTTTTTTTTTTTTTTTATTCTCTTAGGAAACAGCCCTAGTTTAACTTGAACCATTTCAACTTAAAGCCACTGCTTAGAAGAGTATTTAAATGGGAAAATGACAAAAGGAAAATGCCATGCAATCTGTTCCTACTCAAAACCTACTCTCCTTAAATTGACAAATGTGTCCGCGGCACTTTTTTTTTTTTTTTCTCTTTCCAAAAAACAAGTTGAAGAAAAGTGTTTTTAGCTTAAGAGATTTTGACATGTTTGTATGAAGTTCAAACCAACTCAGGACAAATATTAATGTTCATGACCCAATATCTTATAACTTGGGATTCTTTTGTATGATTATTTCCATGTCTAGCAATTAAACAATAGGATCTCATTTGTTCTCATGGATTTTATTTTCAATCCTATTCTGCCCCCTCCGACTTCCCCAAACTTTAAGAACTTCTACTTTACCTATAAATCTTGAATTAGTCTAACTTAACCTCTCATGTTAGAATTTTCATAAAAAAAGACAGAAAAAAGGGGTTGAGTCTGATCATGTGATCTTTTTTTATTTTATTTATTTTATTTTTTTTAAATGAGGGGTATTTAAACAAGCATAAACTTGAAGCATTCTAGACAACAAATTGAAATTACAACTACATACCTGAACCTCATTCCAATATTGCTTAAGCTTGATAGAGGGCATATCAAATTCAACAAGATTGTGTGGACTTATCTTTGAGGGTAAAGACTTCTGGGGGTAGTCATAACAACTGTGATATCTACACAAATGAGGAAGAAATTGTTAATTCTGGGTGAGAAATGTAATACTATACACATTAATAAAGCTAAAAATATCAACTCTAGTTCCAATTTTTTAATACCAAACTATATAGTATGTGAGTTGTCGTTTTTTTATAGGTAGGTATTTTCAAAAATTAACAAGTCAATTAAAATCTAATGATTATATTTAATAGCAAAAATATGATAACTCACCAGCAATTGATATCAAATAGACACGTGCCAATTAAAATTTTATATTAGGGACTAAAAAGTTGGTGTAGATTAGTATTTTTACTATCATTCTTATTAGTAATTATGAAATCTCAAATTAGGCATACCTCTTTCCTAAGACTCTGCGCCTCGGTAGCTCTTCGTACTCAATATTAGACATGTCAAAGTATCTTCCTCTAGCGCCAATCCCCTCATAATTATTAAAATGAAAAAAAAAAAAAATAATAAGTAATGTAAACTAGAGCAAGAAAGGAAAAGGGAATCAAATTTGGGAAGAAAGTGAAAAAGAGAGAAGAGAGGAATAAATCAAGAGGAAGACTAATTTTGCAGTTTTTAATCAAATTATAGTATGTCTTCCTATGTAACAATACATCCATTAAGTACATGCTTTTAATACGCGGTTGAAGACATAGCTTGACGGTACTATTACATCTGACTATATTAAAAGTGTAGAGTTTGAATTTTTCAAGTTCAAAAAAAAAAAAAAACTAGATAAAATGAAATTAAATGGATAAAATCAATAAAATTTCCAAAATCAAAATCAAATCATCCCTACTTTATTCCTATGACTGTGCCTAAAATAGTTTGCAATTTTCTTTTTTGATCTGCATCAATAACACAAATCACATTATGTTAGTTTACTAATTCATCCTAAAAACTTAAACTGTTAAAAGATAAGCCAATAATAGTTTTATATTTAATAATTAAGATTATATATTGGAGTGAGATTGAAATTTAAGTGAATTGAAAATGTACGTTAATTTATTACCGTATGACTTTGACACTAACTTTGTTAATGGATGACGAATAATTCCTTTCATCTCGTGACTGGCGAACAATCTCCCATCCCATTTCTCGTATCAAACCGTGCATATCAATCTCACCATCACCATTAATGCTTATAAGAGACTTGTCCATGAGGTCTGCAATTCCTATTCTTGCAACTGAACCAAACTTTTCCAGTATTCTTTCCACGGAATCTGTGACCCTTCCTTTAAGAAAACATGCTATATCAAGGAAAATAGCTTTCTCCCTATGGACTAGTCCATCATAAGAAACTTGTAATAACAAATTAATTTTCCGTTGGATTTTATCCTTAATGGAATGGTTGACCATATCTATATCTTCCCCTTCCAATAGTTCTGAAAAAAGTCGGTATTCTAAATAAGCCAGTCCATGTTGTTCTGATTCTTCCCTGATATTCTCAAGAAAGCAACAACCTTCGAATTCCGAAAATAATTTGTGGAAAGCTACACGAGCAAGTGTGGTCTTACCTATACCACCCATCCCCCAAATGCCTAAAACTCGAACATCTGGTGAGCCAGCACGCAACAATGATTCAAATTTCTGAAGCTGTCTATTTATTCCTACCAGACCCTCAAAGCTTGTTGTAGTACGTGATGAGGCACAACTTAACTTACTCGCAACTTTATATTTCTTTAGTAGTCTAAATTGTCCCACCAGACCCTCAAACTCTGCGGTAGTACGTGATCTTAACCTACTCGCAACATCTTCGACAATCTTCTCAATTAATTTTGACTCATACCTGTAGCATATATAGATGATAAACAATTAGTAATTGATTAATAAAAGAAGAATAAAGAGGACGAAGAACTATCTGAGTAATTCCTTGTGAGATTTTTACTCGATACTAAAACTAACTTTAACCGTACGGACTACAGAGGCTATAGACAGAGAATATCAATAGACAAAATGCTATATATCCACAGGGTCTTATATTCTTTCATCCATCGTCGTTTGCTCTAATAATTGGAATCTTTTGATTCATTTAAGTGATTGAAGAAATTCCTGCTATACTTGAACTTCTACGATTCTTGTTTCTGGAAATGAAATTTTTAAAACTTGTTGTCCGACTAAGGCTTTGAATCTGAGGCTTAATTTTTGCAGAAATGAAACAGAGATGTTCGTCTTGCTACTGGTATATTTCGTGAAAACAATAATCCGGCAAGCCGAAAAATTGGTGAATTTTTAAAGTTGAGTAATCGCCAGAATTTTTTTGAGAGCAGTAGGGTGGCCAATTTCTACTGTCTATAAGCTCTATCAAACAGAGTCCCAAATGATCTGAAAATCTTAGCAATCAAAGTTTGACGTAGGTGAAGCCAGCCTTCAACTTCAGCGGGGGCGTGTACTAATTTTCTTTACAAAAAAATGCATACCATGAAAATGACAAAAAAAATTGTATTACAAAATTTTTCAAAAGTAACAATATACATTCTGAGAATTCTAGACTAGGATATGAGAAAATATTATACTAGTAGGGTTCTATATTAAACCATCATATCTATTAAAAAAGGTTTTTGTTTTACGTTCTTTTTTATTTGATGTGATTTTGACCGAATCTAAATATTCTATTAGGGATACCCTAAATAGTTTTCATTAGTATATACATATATATAATATATGATTCAATAAGAAATCAAAATGCATACCACAATAGCTCATGAATAGAAAGAGTAAAGTAAATAATATAAAAAATAGAAATAAAAATAAAAAAGAATAAGTTCAGTGGGGCATATATGAAAATATTAAATGTTAATTGGGGCAAAATGAAGAAATATATTTTTTAAGCTCTCAAATTTAATTTTTCAGAAATTTAATTGGGGCGGCCCACTCGGCCCTTCGATAGCTTCGTCCCTGCATGTACCTTATTGTTTTACATGAATGATAGCCACACAAAAACATCAAGTTAAAGTAAGGTAACCAATTATAGATAACTAATTGATTAACTAGGGAATCTTTGGTCTTAATACTATTCTCATGGAATGTTGTAATTGGATAATTTAAAATTACCTATCTCTTGTATCCCACCCAGAAAGGCTGCCTGCTCTTTGCAATGCAGCTCTCCACTGATGTAGTTTTTCTGTTCTATCTTCATAACATTGTTGATGTTTAACAAAAGCATGAGCAAAACTCCCCTCTTGCTTTCGTACATGTGATGGATCGACGCCATGAAAGATAGGTATCACAATCTGTCCATTCTCTTCCCTGCACTTGAGTATGTGCACTAGTTCTTCCAAACACCAAGTGAAAGTAGCATAATTTTCCGAAAAGATTATTAGTGAAATCTTTGATTTTTGAATTGCTTTCAAGAGTGCAGAAGAAATTTCCTCTCCTTTCTGAAGAGTTTTCTCATCAATATAGACTTTGATTTGCTTATCGCATAATGCCTTATAAAGATGACTTGTAAAACTCTTACAAGTGTCTTCACCTCTGAAACTGATAAAGATATCATACTCATTGATGAAACTGGTGGATATCGTATGGAGAGCCAAATCCATAATATCTGTTAGGGCCAATATAAGTTGTACAACACCAACAAAATAAGGAAACTGTCTTTGATAGAGAATATAGGATAAGAAGCCAACCATAAAGTACATGTGAATGCCAATCTTAAAGGACAAAACGTGTAAAAATAAAATATGTAATATTGCTTCCGTATTTAATGATATATTAGATATTATTATTTTTTTATTTAACAAAATTAACCACAAGTAAAAAGATAACACATTAACGAATAAGCAAATAATTAAGACCATCTCCAATGCCAAATTTCATATTTAACCCAAAAAGTATCAAAATAGAATATAAGATATCGTTTTCAATTTGCACTCTAATTTATAATGCTATTTCAACTCTTGTATCTCCTTTTTGTATGAATTTTAAGATTTATAACTTACAACAGTAAATTTTTGTTTTTAGATAATTTTTAAATGCCAAATATTACAATTATTAAATTAAAAGAAATTCAACACATCAACTATCAACAAAAATGCCAAAATCTTGTAAACGCTACACTTCACGCACAATTTGGAATAAAGGCATGGCATATGCCTGCACTTCCTCGGGAATAAAAAAAATTGATCTACTTTCATTTGGTATTTTAGTTTTAAGTTCTTTGACTCCTCCATACTCAATTAAATGGTCCAGGTTTGATTATACATACATCTTCGAAATAAAAAACTGCCCAAATTAAAAAAAAAAAATTAGATGTATAAATTAGAAAGTAATTTTTCTATTCAAATATTAAAATTTGGCATTTACACATTAATCGATGCTCTAGACAATTAAATGCCAAAATTCAAGATATATGCTATGCAAAATTGGACATTAGGTATAGTAAAACATTGCATTGAAGATCGATTTTCTTACCTAAATGCCAAACTTCATGGCATTAAAGATGCTTTAACAACTTGTACTGGAGCAATTTTTATCGTAGCTATAGATAGAAGGAAAACACAGAACGAGAAATTAGTGTGTATATATGTTTTTGTGTTTCTGAGAAAAACATGAGACTTTTGAGTGGATCAACAAAACAAAATGACCAAATGCATATTGCGTACCTCTTTGAAGGAAGTTACATGTATTTGGAAGGAAGTTTCGGTGAAGAAGAAAAGAAAAACCCATATTCCCTTCATTCCCAGAAGACGATATCAGGAAGACGACCACTGAATCACCAGATCCACCAAGCCCGAAATCACGTTGCAGGTTCTTGAGTCCTAATTCCATTGTATCAATAAAATAATAGTAAAATAATCACGCATTTTAAAAAATAATATTATTAATAATATCTGATGATGGTCTTCATGTGTCTCCGCTGGAACCAGCTCCTAATTTGTCCCCATTTTATTAAAGGATTGTGAACCTTCTCAATTTAAAAATGTGCACTTGCACACTAACGTCATCTATTACGGCTCCTTGTTGAGCAAAAAAAATATATCACGGCACCTTTTTATTTTTTTATTTTTAATACTACTTGAAAGCAAGCAAACTCACCATCTAACTTAAAAAAAAAAAATCACCGTCTAAAAACTGTTGTGACATCCCACTATTGTGATATGTAATGAGGATTTCATAACAGTTTTAAAATCATCGTTGAATATAGAAAATATCGCCTCTTTTTTATTTATATGTGTGCATTGTCATTCTTTTTGATAGGTTTTTAAAAGATTATTATATTAATTGATTGTTTTAATTAATAAAAAATAACAACTGATCACTATCACATGAGTTATTATTCAAAATTTAATATTAGAGTTAGTATCTCTAATACGACTCATTTTATTTTATACTCAAATATATAATGGTATTTTAGTTTTATATCTACTTTTGTCTCCAAAAAAAATAAGGTTTTGAATTGAAAAAAAAAGGATTGTAACAATTTAAAGAATTTAAAAATGGCAACTTTGTGAATATTAAAATTAAAATTTGTAAGAACTGAACCTAGATATGTAATTTCAGTTTTAATATGGTCATTTAATATGGGAATTAACAAGAAAGCCACATTTGATTTTACACAAACACTTTAATTTTTTTTTAATTTAAATTTTTAATTTTATTCTCTATTATTATATTTTAATTTTAAATCTATTTAATTTTTTTTGGGCGTCTTTGAACAGAGAAGAGGATAAGGGAAATGCAAATGAATTTCTTTAAGGTATTTTACTCAGGATCAATAATGAAAATGTCGATGTCAACCAGTATTTTCTCTTTTTTAAGACATGGATGAGTGGTATTTACTTTTATTAATGATGAAGTCAGGAATTTTAGTGAGTGTGACTAATAACTACAAGTGTTTAATTTTTCAAAGACTAAAATGAAAGTTTTCAAATCTTTAAGGGTGATTGTTTGTAAATTTTCGTCAAATAATATACATATAAAAACGTAATTAAAAAAAGTTAAGGGGGGCTCCCTCGGGGGTCTTTTGTGGCTCCATCCTTGACTTTTATGTAGTTGAGAATGTGATGTGATCACAAAATTGATTTTTTTTTTTTTTTCGTTTGAATTGCTAAAAATCACTAACAATAAGTTGGTTGGAGTTGTGATAAATATATAAAAATGCACCTTTATTCACATTATTTATTAAATAATTAGAATTTTAATTAGGTATTTCCGTGATTTTAATTCAAAATATTTTACTTTGGAAACATTAAATTTTAATTTATTTTATTGGGTTTATTTTATTTTTCTTTCCTTTTTCTTTCTGCAGAACTTATTAAATTGAATAGTCAATTCATTCAGATAATCTCTGGAATGAAAAGGAAAAAAAAAAAAAAAAAAAGAATAATCTGATGATCACTCAAAACTAGTTTTTACATTTTCTTTCCATACAACAAAGCCCTATCCTTGTAATTAGGTCAAGAAAGAGCGTTTCCTATGGGCCTAATATAACAACAATGTCTGGATCATGAACACCCAATAGATCTCTCTCCCTCTGCTTGCATGAAATAAGCCTAGACGCGAGCTTTGGGTCAACTCCAGCCCACACAAATCTGGTCCCCCAATCATCGCCCATGTGCCCAGCTCTTTCACCAGCTAATTGCCCAGCGTGTACCCAGCCAGTTGACCAAACCTTTGAGGCTGATTTTGTGGGGCAGAAATCTCTCCATCATTGCTGGACATTGCAACCTATAAATGCAAAGCCTTTGCAGCAAGCAAAAGGACGTTTTTCACCATTAGTTTTTGGCTTGGTTTTGAGAGTTTATTTCGTGTATTTTCTCTTCTTCTTGTATTTTCATCTCATATTTTCTTTTTAGAATTTTGTGAGATGAATTACAAGTTAAGCTAGATACTTTGGTGAGGCTAGTGATAAACCCATATGTCGAGTGATTCAATTTGAGTTTGATTTTTTTTTTTTCCGTTTGTTAAGTTTTATATGTTTAGTGAATTAAATCTTTCATCTTTATTTTTATATTTTCACTCAAATTATTTTGTACCAATCTTTTATATAAATTCAGCCATGCTTTGTTTATCTAATATTGTCACATTTTATTTTGGTGAGATTTGTTTTATAAATTGTCTTTTATTAGAATTTGCTAAAAACAACACTTTGTCGAAAATATATCTAAGATTACAAAAACAATAAGAGTTGAATGGTTGGAGCCAATGTGCTAACTGGGAGGCCAAATTTTTAATAGTATGATTTATAAATATTCACATTACACATAACATATTATTATTATTATTATTATTATTGGTCATATATCTAATTATTGAAAATTAATCGAACGAATAAATGTACAGCTTAACACAAAATGGAAGGAAGTATAGTAAAATATATCTACTTTTAAACACTTGGAATTATTATGACCGAACCAAACTTTCTATTTATGTATATATTTCATATTATTTGTTTTTCAAAAAATAGTAAAGAATATAGTGTACATCCCCATTGAAGTACAAGGCGAGCTAAGTCACGGCCTTGGCGAACATCTTTTTTAAGCAAGGTAATACATAATGGGTATCGGGGATTGCCTTTGCTAGATGTTTCATTAATAAAAAAGTTAACATCTTCATTATTTTGAATCTCCACAGGTGCCATTGAAATACCTGAATCAACTAAGAATCTCATGTCTAAATCATATTGCGATTTATCAACCATTAAACTATGCCCAAGTCTTTCCACCAATTCATCGTAAGTAATGTCCTTTGAAACTATCATTCCTTTTGCCTTTTGACCATTAAAACTCCAACGACCTTGGGTTGTTCTCCATTGTCCTTCATACGAAATTAGTATTCTAACAGTAGTGCTTGATGTTATATCCTGTCACAAAATTTAAAGGAAAAACAATTAAATTCATACTTAGATAAAAACTAATTTAACTCGACTAGTCAAGATTTTCCAAGTATAAATGATCTATCACTAGTCATGTGTGCTTGTACCAGGGAAATAATATGGGTTAAGTTATTATGCCTAGTTTCAATATTAATAGAGTAAGTGTGATTGCATACATATCTTATTAATAATATCACATATAATTTTATCATAAAATGTAAACTTTTATCTCCTTCCCAAGTTAATATATAAATAAATAAATAAATTTATATATATGAGCATACTAAGGTTCTTCAGGAGTATTGAAACCTCAGACACGTGTTAAATCTTTGGTTAAATAACAATTGTGAATGGGTTGAAATTGATAAGCTAATAGTTTTTTTTTTTTTAATAGAAGGTGGATCGGAACTATTGATTGATGACAACCTACAAGTATAGGGGTTTCTTGTTTTGTTTGTTTTTAACAAAAATATATATATATATATATATATTTATATATAAAAAATAATGTGTTAAGAAGTGAGACTAATTTAAAATTAAAAAATAAAGTGAGTTTTTTTTTTTTAAATTTAAGAATAAAGTACGAATGACATTGATGTTCGGGAGACCCGCATGTGAGATTGTACTTGAAAAATACATGTATATCAAAATCTTGCAAAGAAGGGATGAATACGGAATTTTAGTTGCTCTTTCGGACGGCAAAGAAAGACAGGGAAGGAGAAGAGAGAGATAAAGGAAAGAGAAGGGTGTTTCTTGTAGCAATAATTCCAATTATTATAAAGTAAAAACATCATTGATACTTAATATTCATCTAATGGCCAAAAATATAAGGAGCAAAACAGAGTCCCAACCTTAGAATTAATTCCCTTATGTTTTCAATTGAGTTACTTTTTTTTTTTCACCACCTGGTGGGTGTGTTATCTTAAACAATCCCCTGAAAATAAAGTATTTAGACAATCATAAACTTAAATCATTCTAGACAACAAATTGAAATTACAACATACCTGAGCGTCATTCCAAAAATGGTTAAGCTTGTTAGAGGGCTTATCAAGCTCAACAAGATTGTGTGGACTAATCCTTGAGGGCAAAGACTTTGGGGGGTAGTCCTTCCAACTTTGATATCTAAACAAATGAGGAAGAAAATATTGTCAATACTAGGTGAGACATGTTATGCTTACCCATCGTAATCTACCTTGCAGCTGCCACCTAAGAAATGATTTATCAAATGTTTGAAAATGTAACAATACACACACACACACACCCCCATATAGAGGTCGTCTTATATTCGGTACCTACACAAAACAACATTTGTAACTTTTTCTGTAAGTTATTGTAACAATCAGTTGATTCTAATATAATATTTTTCAGTGATCTTTGTTTTTTGCACAAAAAGTTTTGAAACGTACCATTGTAATATTTTAAATAGAAAATTATATATAAATCAACTAATAGTTACAAAAGTATAAATAAAATGTTACAACTACAGGACGGATAGATTGGGTTGCCGAATTTGAGACATTTCCTATGTGTATATATATAGAAAATACTTAGGACAATAACTCTAATCCCAACTTTTTAAAATCCCATAAGATAGGTGTTTAAAAGTTATCAAGTCAATAAAAACTAAAAGATTTCATCTACTAGTGAAAAAATAGCCCTTTATCACCACATGAATTGTAGCCAAACAGACACACATATAGAAAGTCGTTTTTTGCAACTGAAATTAAACAACATGGTACTAAGAAGTTAGTGTAGCTTATTATATCCAAATAGAGCAATCATATATGTCCTAAAATGTTTTATCATGTATGGTCAAGTGTTCAAATTCTATAAATTCGAAAAAACTGAAATGATTATTTTATCCTTATTTTTTTTAACCGTAGCAAGTTATTTTTCTCTCATGATATGAATCATTTTCCACTGAATGTTAATCTAATAACAATTTTAAACTTTAAGCTATATGAAATTAGACGTACCTCTTTCCTATGACCGTACCTCTAAACGATAGCTCTTCATTCTCGATATTAGATATGTCAAAGTATCTTCCTCGAGCCCCAATCACCTGATAATTATTACAATTTTTCCTTAAAAAAAAAGGAAAAAAAAAAAAAAGAGAACTTTTAAAGACAAATCACATATATATTTGGAGAGAGATCGGAATTGACACTTACTTTGTTAAATGATGACTTGAAATTCTTTTGAAGCTTGTTAGTGGAGTGATGAACAATCTCCCAAGCCATTTCTTGTATGGAATCATGCATATAAATCTCATCATCCTCTACACTAATGCTTATAAGAGACTTGTTGACAAGGGCTTCAATTCCTGCTCTTGCATCCGAGCCAAACTCTTCCAGTATTCTTTCGACGAAATCTTTGCCCTTTTCTTTAAGAAAACAAGCTATCTCGAGGAAAATCGCTTTCTCCATCTCGTCTGGATCATTGCAAGACATTCTCAACACGTGTTTAACATCGTTTGGAAAGGTGACTTTCAGTTTGTCCAACACGCTTTCCCATTCTTCCGTGCTTAGGCCGCGAAGGAAGGAACCGAACACTATAAGCGCCAAAGGAATTCCGCGAGTATGGTGAACCACTAAATGTGAAAACCGAGCGTAATCTGGAACGAAACGCCTCCTTCCGAAGGCATTCATAGAAAAGAGTTCGATCGCTTCGTCAATCTCCAATCCATCGACCTCGTATATCTCGTCAACACCACAAAATCGGAGCAAATGTCTGCTTCTTGTTGTTATAATAATCCTACTTCCAGATCCAAACCGAGAATGATGTCCGGCTAAACGCTCTATCTGTTTTAAATCATCGACATCGTCTAGGACAACGAGCACCTTTTTCCGACGGATTTTATGCTTAACGAATGGGTTGACAATATTTATATCTTCCTCTTCCAGCAGATTTGAGTAAAGTTGGTATTCTACGTAAGGGAGTCCATGTCGTTTTGATTCTTCCCTAATGTTTTTAAGAAAGCAACGACATTCAAACTCAGAGTAGAATCTGTCGAAAACAACGCCGGCAAGTGTGGTCTTGCCTATACCACCCTTCCCCCAAATGCCTAATATCCGAACGTCCGGTGAGCCAACGTGAAACAATGACTCCAGTTTCTGAAGCTGTCCAGTTATTCCCACCAGGCCCTCAAAGCTCGCAGTAGGACGTGATGCGGTATAAGCGGTAGTACGCGATGAGGAAGAAGCAGTCGTAAGTGATGAGGTAGAAGCTGTGGTATGTGATGAGGTATAAGCAGTAGTACGTGACGAGGTATAACGTAACGCACTCGCAACATGTTCGACAATCTCCTCGATTAATTCTGACTCATACCTGTAGCATGAATAGAAAATGTTTAGTAGTTATAAGGGGAAAAGATCTCCTAGAAATGAGTACGAGAAGATGAAATAAACGAAGAACTGTCTGAGAAATACTTGAATGAGATTTTCACTCAGTAGTCAATACCAAAACTAACTTTATTTGTATGAACTACAGAGTCTACAGACAGAAAAATAAATAAATAAATCTGGCAAACTAAAAATTTGGTGAATTTTCGAAGTTGAGTCTTTATTGCTAGATTTTTGTTTAAGTATTTTTTAAAGCAACATGGTGGTTGAGTTCTACTGTCCATAAGTTCCTATCAAACAAGTCCCAAATACTCCGAAAATTTTAGTAATGTTTATACAGTTTTTGCTCACTATTTTCTTGATGAAGATGATAAGAATGATGGGTCAACTAGGGTAAATACATTAATAATCCGCATACCATTAGGAAGTTAATTAGTGCTCACGATTTGTAAGTATAAATATACTAAACTAAGTTATGTAGCTTGCTTGGCGGCTTGTTAGTGAGCTTGTGCCTTCCGGCGGAGTAACGCTTTCATCTGGTATCAAAGGTACTAAGTTTCTTGTTGGTGACTAATGAATATTTTTTGTGTTAGGACTAAGATGCATGTAATAATCAAGTTTACGGATCGTATTTGATTATTTGCGAAAATCAGATTTCCAAGGAAAAATTAAAGGTACAAAGTATCTTTTTAACAGAGTAATAGAGTTACGCAACCCTAAATAATAGCAACACAAAAACATCATCAAGTTAAAAAAAAAAAAAAATCAGGCAACCAATTATGGATAGCCAGTGTAGTGTTGTTCTTATGGCATTGTCATGCAATGTCGTAATCGGATATCTCAGAATTACCTGTTCCGTGCGTCCCAACCAGAAAAACCGCATGCCCTTTTCAATGCAGCTCTCCACTCGTGCAGTTTTTCCCTCCTGTCTTCGAAACGTTGTTGATGTGCAACAAAAGCACAAGCAAAACTTCCCTTTTGGTTCCGCACATGTGATGGATCTATACCATAAAAAATAGGTACAACAATCAGTCCACTCTCTTTCTTGCACTTGAGTATGTGCACTAGTTCATCCAAACACCATGTGGAAGAAGCATAATTTTCCGAAAAGATGATTAGTGCAATCTTTGAACTTTGGATTGCTTGCAAGAGTGTAGATGAAATTTCCTCTCCTTTCCCAAGACTTTTCTCATCTATGTAGACTTCGATTTGCTTATTGCATAATGCTTTGTAAAGATGGTCGGTAAAATTCTTACGAGTGTCTTCACCTCTGAAATTGATAAAGACATCGTACTTACTAAAATTAGCAGAAGTGGAGGACCCCATACACAGAGCTGAATTCATTGCACCTGTTGGGCCAATATTTGGAGAGCCAACAAAATAAGGATGAATTGATCAACCTTGTCGTGATAAAGAATAGAGGGGAAAAAAAGCCAACCATAGAAGGTCATCTCCAATGTAAATTGCCAAATGACAATGCTACTATTGATGTGGCACAAAAAGTGTAAAAATGACATAGTTAATGTGTTATTTTATTTTGTGCTTTAGTGCAAAGTGATATTTTAAATGTTACATCTTCCTCTTTTTTTTTTTCAAACATTTTAAGTTTCAAAACTAATTTTTATTTTGGAATAAAATGGCAATGCTAATACTATAGTTGTTAAGTGAAAAGGTAAAACATCAACAAATAAGTAAATAAGACCATCTCCAATCCTAATGCCATATTTGACACGAAGGTATGAAAATAGAATATTTAATATCTTTTTTTATTTCTATTGCTATTTAAAATTTATCTACTTTCTGTCATAAGTTTTAAAGCTTAAAATTTATAAACGTAAGATATTAAATTTTAGATAATTTTAAAATGCCAATGTTAAAACCAATAAATTAAAAGGTCAGCATGCCAATCAAGAACAAAATGTCAAGATCTAACAAATAAATATTATATTTGATGTTAAATTTAAAACAAAGTATTCCACATGCCAAATCCTACATAAATAGTAATAATATTAATAGTAATAATAACAATAAAAATATACTACATTGGAAAGTAAGCATCAACACATTAATCAACGCTGTATTATAAATACTCAACAGAATCAAATGCCAAAATCTGAGATATGGTGCAAAATTTGGTACCAAATACGGCATATAACATTGCATTGGAGAGCGATTTTCTTACCGAAATGTCAATCTTGAAGAGGAAGCGACGACCTCCCTTGAAAAGCCCATGTCATGAGGTCCTTAGGGAAGAAGATGAAACAACTAAGAAGAAGCATTTCCAAAAGCACTTATTCGAAAACATATGATCTACCAAACAGCGTATTTCCGTTGGTGGGGGTTTCTTTTTTCTGATTCCAAAACCAAAATTCTGCTCTTGAAATTGGAACCCAACATCTCCTTGTGCTGGAGCAATTTTTCTCGTAGCCATTGAGAGAAGTAAAACAGAACGAAGCTTGTGTTTGTGTGTTTCTGAGAAACAACATGAAACTTCTAAAAAGCAAAATGAGCAGAACCTTATTTATTTATTTATTTATTTAGTTATTTATTTACAGGTCAAGCCGCACCAAGTAATTACAGTAAATAATGATGAACGGTTTGAGTTGAAATTTTTAAATTTGAGTTGATTAATTTTTTAAAAATTAATTATAATTTTTATTAATTTTTTAAAAAAAATAAAAATTAAAATAAAAAATATGAATTTAATATATAATATTAAATGGATATTAAATAAAATAAAAAATAAAAAATAAAAGTAGTAGTACCAAGGACTACGCGACCTTTGATCGATTGTGTGGTGAAGGAAGTTCGTTGTACTTCGAGGAAATGTCCCACGTGGAAAAAAGAATTGCCTTCTAAGAAGACCGTCATTTCACTCACCAAGTCAGCGAAAACGTGTGAAGTGTGTAAATATCCCTGACTCTATATGTTTGGCACGGATGAAAAGTTGGGAAGGAAGGAAAAGACGATAGATTTTGATAAATGAAATAGAAAATGCAGGTTGTTTGTTTGATAAGAGAGAAAACAAAAAGAAAGTGGAATCAGAAAAGAAAATAGTACAAGTGGGATGCAATATGCTAATCTCATTTATTTTAGGATTGAAAATTTATTACACCAGACCAGAGTGTGCTTAGTATGAGAAAAATTGAACAGAAAAAGATGATAAAGGGATTGGTAAAAAAATTTTTTATCGTAATTAGTTGAAAAAATAGATTAAGGAAGGGATTTCAAATATTTCAACAACATTTGATTTTGGTCTTTTTTTTAAATTAAGAAGATTGTCGGAGAGATTTCATATTAAATATCATTAGAACAAATAAAAATAAAATAAAACCTCTTACTCTTTACTTAATTCCTTCACGTGATCTACCATCCTCTCCCTTTTATTTTCTCTCATTCCTATCAAACCGACCCTTTAACAATATCAAATTATTTTTTTATATAATTTTAGAGTATGATAAATAAATAAATATAATAATAATAGCACACGAACTCAAATTTTTCCTTCTTTTTACAAAATAATAAAAGAAAAAAATTGTTTTTTTAATTTTCTTCTATCATTTTTATTTCTATCATCATTTTTATTTTTTCCACTTTCTATCCTATTTTGACTCCCTCCTAACAAATATACTGTGAAGAGTAATTCTATAAGTCGGAATGAGGTAGAAACCCCATCCTATGTTACAATTGCATAGCATGGATAATATCCCAAAATTTTAACGTCATTTTCACTTTATCTTCTAAATTTTAAAAACTCTCACTTTATCACGTAAATTTTTAATTTGTCATACTGAATCCATTTCATTAGAATTTTAGCTAAGAACAAACAAAAAAAAAGAGTGAGTTAAATATAGTCATATAATCTTTTTCGTTTTATTTAATAGAAATCCTAACACAGTGGATTTAGTAAAACTAATTTCCTAATTTTTTTTTCCATTCTTAACTAAAATTTTGATAAAAATAAAGTATAAATGAAACAAATTCAAAATTTAAAAGGCAAAATGAGAAATTTTGAAGCTCAAGATGACCCTTAAATTCAAGCGATATATATGCAAATAATCCAATTTAAAACAAAAAAATAAATAATAAATAAAAAGGAGGAAAAAGGTGAAAGCGTGTTGAATAAGCCAAATACTTCCTTGCTCTTTTTCTACTCTCGTTTCCTTTCATGTTTAACCTCTGTTTTTCTTGAGAAAGAAAAAGAGGAGAAGAAGCTCGGGGACAGAGTCATTAAGTTTTGAGTTTTCAAATAAATAAGATAAATTTATATTTACAAAAATTAATTAGTCATGTATTTGTGCATACTTTAATTTTTTTTGTATTTTTTAATAGGGTTAATTTCAGTTATTAGTTTCTTCCATGTAATCTTTAGAGAACGTTTTTTTTTTCTTTTGTAATTTCCTTTTTTCTCTTGTTTTGTAGGTTTTGGTTGCTTGTCATTTGTTACAATTAAATCTTTGTTAAGTGTTTTATTGTGGATGTTGTGAAACTTTTTTCCTTGTTTTATTGTTTGTGGGTTTATGATTCTTTTTGAGAGGGCAATATTTTGATGAAGAAATTAGATAAATTTCAGAAAATTTTAAAGAAGAAATTATACATGTAAGTATTTCCTTGTAGAACAACGATTTAGTAGGACACATGTTGAATGAGGTTAATTGCATAGATCCATGAATAAAAAAATTTATCATTAAATGTTGAATGATGAAAATTATTTCGACATAGAAGTGTGTATTTTTGCTTATTAGGAAAATGAAATTTTTATCTTTATCTAATCTAATATTAGCATATATATATATATATATATATATATATATATATAAAAGATGAAAGTTCACTTCACCGCTTGATAGCTGCCCCGCATTCGTCCCACCATTTCTTTCCTTGCATTTTCGTTCCACCGTTTCTTTCCCTCTCTTTTTTGTTTTTCTCTTTATCTTTTCTTTCCTTGCTTTTTGTCGTTTGTGATTTTTTCTGCTTTTCTTTTCATTTTGATTAGATATGTTTTTACACTATCTAAACTTTTACTTTGAAATCTTTAATTTATAACTTTAATTTTAGAAATGTGTATCACCAAAATGCTTTTTCTGTTGTTTTTATCCATATTGGGTGACAATTTTTTCAAAGATAAATTTTCCTTCATCTTTTAATGTATTATTTAATTGAATCTGATTTTTGTAACTGTATTTTATAATTATCCTATTAATTTTTTTTAACAAATTTGCCTTTATTCTAACAACATTTTATGTCCCATGTGTTTTTTTCCCTTAAATTTTTATATAATTTTTCAGTTTGATTACTATTTAAAAATTTTGTTAATTTATTTTGATCATTTTGTAGGTTTTTTTTTTGTTTTGTTCATTTTCCTAAACTCTTAGCATTCTTCAATTGTCCCTATTAATATAATTCTTTTCAATTATAACCTCACTTTTTTCCTTCAATTTTTTTCCTTATTGTTTTTCTTATTAGCTTTAAATCTTATATTTTAATTATTTCTTATGAAAATACTTTTTCTTTATGATTTATATCTATTAAAATATGATTTTTTTTTTTCTCTCAAATACATTCTTAGTAAATTTTTTTTTCAATATGTATAAAATTAAACAAATTTAACCTACACATTCATGGCAAGCGCTCAAAAACTGGTCTCACATAAAAAGGAGATAAGGAAGTTATGTCGCATAGTTAGTGGCAGAACCAGAAAATTTTTTCGGAAGAAGAATGTGAATTGAATAAAAAATTTGAACCAAAACTACGATGGTAAAATCTTTTATTAATTTGATTTGATCTTGTTTGGTCGATTTTCATAAAATATCGCTTTTTTTAATAACACCCGTATATATCATAGATACAAAAAAAGAGATTATAATTTCTTATTTATTATGGATAAGAAGAAAATTTGTAAGACAAATAAAAGAGAACATTAATGTAGTACTAGAAGTGTTTTGTCTAATTAACTACAAAATGTCATGCAACACTTCATGGAGCTCACACTATTTCCTAACGAGAAAATTTGGTTGTAAGTCATAATTTTTATATATATTTATACTTTATACATATCACGATTTATCTCTCATTTAGATTTCTGTAATAGCAACGTTCATTTGTGTGAAATATCATAAGATTTTTGGAAACTCTTCCCCCCTTGTGTTCGACTGTTTTTCCAAGTCTATGATTCTGTCTCTTGCTGGGATTGTGCGTTTGATGTTGGAAGATCATTTGAGATTTGTTTTGTGGTGTTTTTGATTGGGAATTTGGGAATTTTCCGGCTCAAATATTAGGCCGTTTTCATTCCGCTACTGCCACACTCGCGGCTTTTCCTCTCAAGGAACTGGGTAACAAATTTTCGAAAACTCTATTATCTAATTTGTAAAAGAAGCCTTTTATTATTGTATTAAAGTTAAAAAGAATAAAGAAAGAATATGTGATCCCCATTTTGACATATTCCTTTGCCATTTTATCAAATGCCCTTATATGTACTATTTCCTCTCCAATCCGCATATTCAATATTTTCAGTACTAAATCTTATAACTTCATAATTTTTAATTGGAACTTTAAAAATAATAGCAATGAATAGACTCAGTAGACAAGAATCGCCGCACCAAACAATGGAGAGGAATTTAATGAGAGACTTCAAACATCACTATGTTAAGTACCATCACTAATAAAATCCGGAATCTAATGAGAGATTTTAAACATCACTATATTAAGTACCATCACTAATATATCCACCATATATGTGAGTTATATAACATGAGACTCGCCTCTCATTAACAGATGATGTTTAACATTAACATTATATTTTAATCTGGTGTGGATTTTATTCAGGTAATGTCTTATAGGTAAAATAATATTGAATGTCATTGAGACTAAAAGCAATAATAATAATAACAACAACGATGACAATAATAGTATAGTAGTATAGAGTGATGACGTGGATCATATAATTGTAATGAGTATGGCATACGTCCAATTCCAAAGACAAAGCACTAATATAAACAAAGCCTAAGAGAACTAGAATACATCCCATTCATAATTTAGGATTAATGTACGTTTTTTTTTTTTTTTTTAACATTTTCAGTCTTTCAATAATAAAAGAAACTATCAGAATTGTTAATTTTTTTCTTGCATCAATTGACGAAAAAAAATGTAAAAAAATAAAAATAAAAATTGGAGAGATCGTTTTGAAGTTTCATTCAATGGGGCAAACCAAAAGCTAGCATGTAGATCCTAAAAATGGAGATATAGTTTAATTCAAAAAATAGAAACTTTCTTTATAATTGGTATGAAGTATTATAATTCTACGTGAAAGCTAATAATTGATTCCTATGATCTTATTCTTGCCTATGTCACATAATTTACATAACCAGATCACCCCCTTTGGGCCCTTAGGACAAGAATCTAATTGGATAGTACCTAAGGTTCTTTTTTTTTTTTTTTTTTTTTTTTTTGGGACCTTTATTCCTTTACATTTGCTTT
>CM046368.1:11338069-11467210 GCA_025413025.1 Ficus hispida | reverse complement strand
ATTTATATATATGAGCATACTAAGGTTCTTGAGGAATATATTGAAACCTCGGCACGTGTTAAATCTTTGGTTAAATGACAATTGTGAATGGGTTGAAATTGACAAGTCAAAAAAATTTTTAATAGAAGGTGGATCGGAACTGTTGATTGATGACAACCTACAAGTACAGGGGTTTCTTGTTTTGTTTGTTTTTAACCCAAAAAAAAAAAATATATATATATATATATATATATCATAATGTGTTAAGACGTGGGACTAATTTAAAATTAAAAATAAGGTGAGGTTTTTGTTTTTTTTTTCTTCCCCTTCAAAATTTAAGAATAAACATTGAAGTTCAGCAGACAGCAGGTGAGATTGTGCTTGAAAATTACATGTCTATCAAAAGCTTGTAAAGAAGAGATGTATAAGGAATTTTGGTTGCTCTCGAAAGGCAAAGAAAGACAGGGAAGGAGAGGAGAGAGATAAAGGAAAGAGAAGGGTGTTTCTTGTAGCAATAATTCGAACTATTATAAAACAAAAACATCATTAACACTTAATATTCATATAATGGCCAAATTTGTTATCTACATATGGAGCAAACAGAGTCCCAAACCTTAGAATTAATTCCCTTATGTTTTCAGTTGAGTTACTTTTTTTTTCATCACCTGGTAGGTGCGTTATCTAAAACAATCCCATGAAAATAAAATATTTAAACAAGCATAAACTTAAATCATTCTAGACAACAAACTGAAATTACAACATATCTTAGCCTCATTCGAAAATTGGTTAAGCTTGTTAGAGGGCTTATCAAGCTCAACAAGATTGTGTGGACTAATCCTTGAGGGCAAAGATCTTTTGGGGTAGTCCTTACAACTTTGATATCTAAACAAATGAGGTAGAAATATTGGCAATACTAGGTGAGAAATGTTATGCTTACCCACCCTGATCTACTATTTTTATACTACCTGGCAGCTGCCACCTAAGAAATGATTTGTCAAATATTTGAAAATGTCACAATACACACACACGTAAAGAGGTTGTCTTATATTCGGCACCAACACCTATATAAAATGACATTTTGTAACTTTTTTTCGTAAGTTATTATAATAATTAGTTGATTCCAATATAATATTTTTTCGATGATTTTTGTCTTTTGCACAAATAGTTTTGAAAAGTATCATTGTAATATTTTAAATAGAAAGTTATATATAAATCAATTAATAGTTACAAAAGTATAAATAAAATGTTATAACTGCCGGATGGATAGGTCGGGTTATCGAATTTGAGACATTTCCTATATGTCTATATATAGATAATGCTTAAGACATTAATTCTAATCTCAACTTTTTAAAACCCTATAAGATAGGTGTTTAAAAGTTATCAAGTCAATAAAAATTAAAAAATTTTATCTCCTAGTGAAAAAATAGCAACTTATCATCACATAAATTGTAGCCAAACAGACACATATATATGAGGGATTAAAATTGAGGTTATCTGAGGGATCTAAAATTCCCCACTAATTAAATAGGTTCCGAGATTCATCTACTAATCTTCTCACCTCTCTCTCCCACATTTCCCTCTTACTCAAAATTCCATCAAGTTGCAAGAAAAATTAGTATCTATGTCTAGAAGATTTGAACCCAGAATACCTGTCCATTTTAGATTTGGATTTTTTTTCAGGAGTGAGGAAACCTCAGGATGATGTTTCAGGGAAATGAAAGATTTTGAGAACCAGACACTAACGATAGAAAAGGAAAACATTGATTTAGCTTTTACTTGTCACAGTTTTGAAAGAGACACTGTCAAATTAGAGTTCGAAATCGACTTAACTTAGACATGGAACAATGTTATAAGCATCAGTGATAATGAATATCACCCCCAATAAAAAAATGAATCTGACTCATAGATGGGGTCCACCTCATCATCTATTAGTGACAGCATTTAGCACGTGATGCCCAAACATTCTTCTTATTTATAAGTTGTCTTTCGGATAATTACGATATCCAATTCTAAATCCTCCGCAGCCAAATTGTAAACTCGAAATTTGCTGTATACGAACAATGAGTTGTCAACCAACTCGTGGTTATTAGCTAAAAATAATAATAATAATAATAATAAATACAGAACTTGAGCCATCATACTTTGGTAGGTTTGTGAACTTAGTCTCATGTTTAGTTATGATAAAAACTAGTCGTTGGTTAATGATTGGCTGCAGATCTATCATGCATTTATTTAGGATTTACGTATTATAGTGTATATATATTGTTTCCAAACACTCACAGCTCCACAACACAAAATTAAATTATAAAATCTTTTGCTAGCCTACACATTCTTTTCTCTTATTAAAAACAATTCAAGTTTGCTACAAATAAGTTGGTGCGGTTATAAGAAATATATATATATATATATATATATATATATATTTGTTTTTCTCTTACTTCGATACTTGATAACCTCATCTAATATCCACTAGCCAATTGGCTGTACAACATTGGGCTCAAGGTGCTGAAATGAAAACTTAATCTATCATTTGAGTATAATTACATCAGATTCATTCCGTTTCATTAATAGGTCTTGAAATTCTTTAAAAATCAAATGAATAAAGGGACAATGTACCATCAACCATCCCTTTCCTTAAGGTGAAAAAAAGAAAAAAATAAAAAGAAATTGCAAGTTCACTAGTGTAGCTGAGGTTAGGTATACACGGCCGTGGAATGATTGCTTTTTTGGAAATATATGATTTATGCGAAATGATAATATAATCCATTGATTGTAAACGGTTGATTTAATGACGCTATTGACTTTATATTATGTAACATATGTAACATATATATATATATATAAATAACAAACAAAAAAAAACATTTTGTTTTTTCCCAATACATTTAAATGTGAAAAAAAAAAGAGGATCTCCTTTGGATGAGGCATTATCTTGATGGAAATCTTAGGTGTCCTGCACTATACATTATCATTTTGTGCTCATGCATGGTCCTTTTGTCTCTTTTTCTTTGCAAGGCTTTTGCACTAGATCCGTTGAGATAGAAGTTAATATGTTGTAATAAAATATTAGTATTCACCTTATTGGAATTTCAATAACATTTATAAGTTGAAGCTTTCTATTGTGTCCTTATCCGTTATGCATTTTTTTCCCCTTTCGTTTTAAAGAAAAAATTATATTCGACTAAAAAAAAAATATAAACGCTAATGCTAATGATCATATGACATATGAGATAAAATATAGGGTCTATCAATAAAATCTGATAAAGTTTAGATATAATGACGTACACTGAGACTTGATAACGGAAAATTTTTTGTATTTTATTGAAAGTTAACAAAAATTTTAACTAATTTTTGAAAAGTTAACAAAAATTTCAAGCTCTGAGGGTCTTGGAGACCCATTTGAGGTAGCAGGAAGGGAGGGTCCCCAGCGTCTTCCCCTTGTGTTTTACGAAGTCTATGACTCTGTCTCTTGCCGGGATTGTGTGTTTGTTGTCGGAAGAGCATTTGAGACTGGTTCTGTGGTGGTTTGGAATGGGAGTTTGGAAATGGTAATGGGAATGGAGGAGAGCAATGTTGTTCATTGAGGAGCACAAGAAGAGCCTAAATGAGTGTGGACATGTAGCTGGAGGACAAGGAAAAGAATCGGGTTTTTTTTTTTTTTTTTTTTAATATGGTGTCAATGAGTTTTTACGGTGGCATTCATAATAAAAACTTATGTTACTATTATTTTTAACCTAATGGTGGGAATTTTCAAACTACACATTTTTTTTTGAATCAATATGTTGATAGATTATTTCTGTAACAACAACACGTAATAATATCTAGTCATAAATTAAATAATTAAAAAATTAATAGAATGGTTAAGTTAACAGTATAATGCCAAATGGGAGGGCCTCATTGTTCTGTTGGTGGCAAATTTGATCCTATTGTTTTATCTTTGTGATTGAAATGAACCCCAACTTTTTGAAAAGAGTACAAAAGATGATTTTTAAAAGGATCTTTTAAAGGATTTGCTAAATTATGTCTCTAAACTATTATGTTTGTGAGGTTTCGGTCTTCATTCTTAAAATTAAAAAAAAAAACTAAAACCTTAATTTTCATGGAATTTACTAAACTAAATTTAAGAAACATAAAACAGAAGAAAAAAAAAAACCCTTAAAAAACCACCATTTTTCTTAAGATATAGTTTCAATAAATCCACCATATTCCATATCTTAACATAGAAATCTCGGGTAGATCTTAAAAATACCATTATACAAATGTTTATTTATATTTTCAATGTTGTTTAGTTATTTATTTTTTTGAAAAAATAAGGAAGTTAATGTACATCCCCACTGAAGTAAAAGACTAGTTCTGCCATGGCCAATATTTACTGATAAATGTTGGCCAATATCTTTTTTAATCCAGGTAATGCATAATGGGTATCGGGGACTACCTTTACTAGAAGTTTCACATATAAAAACCTCAACGTCTTCATCATTTTGGATCTCAACAGGTGCCGTTGGAACAGCTAAATCAACCAAATACCTCATGTCCAGATTATATTGCGACTGATCAATCATTAAACTACGGCTAAGTTTTTCCACCAATTCATGGTAAGTAATGTCCTTTGAAACTCTCATATCAATCATTAAACTACGGCTAAGTTTTTCCACCAATTCATGGTAAGTAATGTCCTTTGAAACTCTCATACCTTTCGCCTTTTGCCCATCAAAACTCCAACAACCCCGATTTCTTTTCCATTGCCCTTCATATGAAATGTATATTCTAACCGAAGCACTGGATGACGTATCCTGTAATAAAATTTAACATTAAAAGCAATAAATTTGTATTATGTAAGAACCAATTAAACTTGACCATGGTCATTTTAATGGCTTGACCATCATGTGAATGATTGGTCAAGATTCTCCAAGTCTAAACGATCAGACATTATAAAAGTACGTGGCTCTGATCATGTGTGCTTGTACCGGAGAAATAATATTATAGGTCAAGTTATCATGTCTAATTTCAATATCAATAGGGCTAGTACATGCATGATCTAATAATAAATATACACTTGATTGGTGTATTCTTTCACAAGGTGTAGATTTCAACTCTTTTTAGGCTTTTACAAACTAGATATTTGTAGGTGGAATAATATTAGGAAAAAGCACTTAAAATGATACAAATTTAAAAACTGTTGTATCAACATAACAAAAAAATTTGATACCGAACCAATATGATACAAAAATAAAATTGAAATTTATGTCATGTTAATCAAGGGAGAGAAATCATATCATATTGATTAATGGATGAAAAAGGTGACTCTATGGTGAGGAAGGCCTTTATCTCCACCCATAAGGAATGAATTACAGTCATTTGATGAAAAAGGAACGGATGATGATGCACTGCTCGATAAAAACAAGGGTGAGCACTGCTACATATTCTCAATCCTCTGCTTTCTTCTTCCTCTTTTTCTCTAGGAGGGAGAGAATAACTTCTCCCTCTTTCACCGTCTTTTTGCTACTTTTTTTTTTTCCTTTGACTCTCTTAGGGAAACAGCCCTAGTTTAATTTGAACCATTTCAACTTAAAGCCACTGCTTAGAAGAGTATTTAAATGGGAAATGCCATGCAATCTGTTCCTACTTAAATTGACAAATGTGTCCGCAGCACTTTTTTTTTTTTTTTTTTTTTTTTTCCTTTCCAAAAAACAAGTTGAAGAAAAGTGCTTTTAGCCCAAGAGATTTTGACATGTTTGTATGAAGTTCAAACCAACTCAGGACAAATATTAATGTTCATGACCCAATATCTTATAACTTGGGATTCTTTTGTATGATTATTTCCATGTCTAGCAATTAAACAATAGGATCTCAGTTGTTCTCATGGATTTTATTTTCAATCCTATTTTGCCCCCTCTGGCTTCTCCGAACTTTAAGAACTTCCACTTTACCTACAAATCTTGAATTAGTCTTACTTCACCTCTCATGTAAGAATTTTCATAAAAAACAGACAGAAAAAAGGGGTTGAGTCTGATCATGTGATCTTCTTTCCTTTATTATTATTATTATTTTTTTTAAATGAGGGGTATTTAAACAAGCAGAAACTTGAAGCATTCTAGACAACAAATTGAAATTACAACGACATACCTGAACCTCATTCCAATATTGCTTAAGCTTGATAGAGGGCATATCAAGTTCAACAAGATTGTGTGGACTTATCTTTGAGGGTAAAGACTTCTGGGGGTAGTCATAACAACTGTGATATCTACACAAATGAGGAAGAAATTGTTAATTCTGGGTGAGAAATGTAATACTATACACATTAACAAAGCTAAGAATATCAACTCTAGTTCCAATTTTTTAATACCAAACTATATAGTATGTGAGTTGTCGTTTTTTATAGGTTGGTGTTTTTAAAAATTAACAAGTCAATTAAAATCTAACGATTATATTTAATAGAAAAAATATGATAACTCACTAGCAGTTGATATTAGGGGTGGCAATACGGGTCGCGACACGACGACACGACTCAAAAATGACACGAATTTCACGGGTTCGGGTTGGGAAAAATAGGGAGCGGGTCGTGTTCGGGTTGAGAAATTTTGACACGAAAAAAATTCGTGTCGTGTTCGGGTTGGACCCTTTTTTTCGTGTCCACTTTTCGTGTCAATTTTGGGTCAAATTTTGTGTCAATTTCGTGTTGCGGGTCAATTTCGGGTCAAATTTCGTGTCAATTTCGTGTTAATTTCGTGTCAATTTCATGTTGCGGGTCAATTTCAGGTCAAGTTCGTGTCGCTGGTCAAGTTCGTGTCGTGTCGTGTTAATCCGTTACGAGTTCGTGTCGCAGTTTCGTATCGGTTTCGTGTCACGGGTCGTGTTCGGGTTGGGGAAAAAAAATTCGACACGACACGAACACGACACGAGACACGAATTGACACCCCTAGTTGATATCAAATAAACGTGCGCCAATTAAAATTTTGCATTAGGTACTTAAAAGTTGGTGTAGATTAGTATTTATACTATCATGCTTATCAGTAATTATGAAATCTCAAATTAAACATACCTCTTTCCTAAGATTGTAGGACTCAGTAGCTCTTCGTAGTCAATATTAGACATATCAAAGTCTCTTCCTTCAGCGCCAATCCCCTCATAATTATTAAAAAAAAAAAAAAACAATAAGTGATGTAGAATTAGAGCAAGAATGGAAAAGGGAATCAAATTTGGGAAGAAAGTGAAAAAGAGAGAAGAGATGAAGAAATCAAGAGGAAGAATTATTTTGCAGTTTTTACTCAAATTATATACGTCTTCCTATGTAACAATATATCCATTAAGTACATGCTTATAATACGTTGTCGCAGACATAACTTGATAGTATTATCATATCTGACGACACAAAAAGTATAGAGTTTGAATTTCCCTAGTTCAAAAAAAAAAAAAAAAAGGAAACTAGATAAAATGAAATTAAATCCATAAAATCAAGAAAATTTCCAAAATTAAAATAAAATCATCCCTACTTAATTCCTATGATTGTGCCTAAAATAGTTTGTGATTTTCTTTTTTGATCTGCATCAATAACATAATCACATTATGTTAGTTTGCTAATTCATCCCAAAAACTTAAATTGTTAAGAGATAAGCCAACAATTTATTGCCTCTATATCGATGACACTTACTTTGTTAAATGATGACTCATAATTTCTTTCATGCTTTCTGTTGGACAGACGATCAATCTCCCACGCCATTCCTCGCATCAAACTGTGCACATAAATCTCACCATCTCCCTTTATGCTTATCAGGGACTTGTCTACGAGGATATCAATTCCTGTTGTTGCACACAAACCAAACTCTTCCAGCTTTCCTTCTACAAAATCTCTGTTCCTTCCTTCAAGAAAGCGTGCTATATCAAGGAAAATATCTTTCTTCATATCGTCTAGTTCATCATAAGACACTCTCAACACTTTATAAATATCATTTGAAGGGATACATCTCAGTTTGTTCAATTCACTTTCCCATTCTCTTATGCTTCGGCCGCAAAGGAAAGAACCAAGCACTTTGAGAGCCAAAGGAATTCCATGGGCATAATGAACTATTGATTGAGACAACTGAGCATAATCTGAAATGAAAGGCCTCCCTCTAAAGGCTTTCAAACAAAAGAGTTCAAGCGCTTCATCAAAATTCAAACGTTCGACCTCATATATCTCATCAACAGCAAATCGTCGAAGCAAATTTCTGTCTCTTGTTGTTATAATAAGTCTACTTCCAGATCCCAACCATTTATGATCTCTGGCTAAACGCTCTATTTGATGCGAATGATCAACGTCATCTAGGACAATAAGCACTTTTTTAGGTTGGATTTTATACTTAACGAAAGGTCTGAGCACATCTTTCCTTTTCAGTAGTTCTGATAAAAGTTTGCGTTCTAAATAATCCACTCCACTTGCTGAGTCATGCCTCATATTTTCGAGAAAGCAACAACCTTCGAATTCCGAAGATAATCTGCTGAAAACTACACGAGCAAGTGTGGTCTTACCTATACCACCCATCCCCCAAATGCCTAAAACACGAACATCTGGTGAACCAGCACGCAACAATGATTCAAATTTCTGAAGCTGCCTATTTATTCCCACCAGACCCTTAAAGCTTGTTGTAGTACGTGATGAGGCATAACTTAACTTACTCGCAACTTGTTCAACAACCTCCTCAGCTAATTTTGACTCATACCTACCATATTTCGAAGATAAATAACAATTACTAGATAGGTGCTTTAAAAAATCATCAAGTCAATTAAAATTAAAAGAAAGATTGTATTTATCAGTACAAAAATGGCAACTCATCATCGGAGTTGGTATCAAGCATACACACAAATACAAAGTTGTTTTGCCTGTTGAAATTTTAGACGAGGGTACTAAAAAGCACTTCGATTCACTTTCAAAAAAAAAAAAAAGTGTTAATTATCGTAACTAATACTATTGTTATAATAATTATGATATCACAAATTAAATATACCTCTTCCCTAAGACTGTACGTCTCAGTGATAGCTCTTTATAGTCAATATTAGACATCTCAAAGTGTCTTCCTTCAGTCCCAGTCCCCTGATTATTATTATTATTATTTTTTTTACGAGAGAGACAAATCACATTAAGATTATATATTGGAGAGAAATGAAAATCAATTGTTTATTGAAAATGCACGTTTATTGCCCGTATGACTTTGACACTTACTTTGTTAACGGATGACGAATAATTCCTTTCATCTCGTGACTGGCGAACAATCTCCCATGCCATTACTCGTATCAAACCGTGCATATCAATCTCACCATCACCCTTTATGCTTATCAGAGACTTGTCCACGAGGACTGCAATTCCTATTCTTGCAACTGAACCAAACTTTTCCAGTATTCTTTCTACGGAATCTGTGACCCTTCCTTTAAGAAACATGCTATATCAAGGAAAATATCTTTCTCCATATCGTCTAGTTCATAATAAGAAACTTTTAACACTATATTAATTTCCGTCACGGGGACCTCTTTCAGTCTGTCCAATATGCTTTCCCATTGTTCTATGCTTCGGCCGTAAAGAATGCAACCAAGCACTTTGAGAGCCAAAGGCATTCCACGAGCAGAATGAACCACTGATTGTGACAACTGAGCATAGCTTGAAATGAAAGACCTCCCTCTTGAGGCATAGAAACGAAAAAGTTCAATTGCTTCATCAAAACTCAATCCATCGACCTCGTATATCCCATCAGCACAACAATAGCGAAGCAAATGTCTGTTTCTTGTTGTTATAATGACTCTACTTCCAGGTCCAAGCCAAGTATGATCTGCGGCTAAGCGCTCTAGCTGTTGTGTATCATCAACATCATCTAGGACAATAAGCACTTTTTTCCGTCGGATTTTATCCTTAATGGAATGGTTGACCATAACTATATCTTCCTCTTTCAATAGTTCTGAAAAAAGTCTGTATTCTAAATAAGCCAGTCCATTTTGTGCTGATGCATCCCTGATATTATTAAGAAAGCAACAACCTTCGAATTCCGAAGATAATCTGTTGAAAACTAAACGAGCAAGTGTGGTCTTACCTATACCACCCATCCCCCAAATGCCTAAAACACGAACATCTATTGATCGAGCACGCAACAATGATTCAAATTTCTGAAGCTGTCTATTCATTCCCACCAGACCCTCAAGGCTTGTTGTAGTACGTGATGAGGCATAACTTAACTTACTCGCAACTTCAAATTTCTTTAGTGGTCTATTTATTCCCACCAGACCCTCAAAGTCTGCGGTAGTACATGATCTTAACGTACTCGCAACATTTTCGACAATCTCCTCAATTAATATTGACTCATACCTGTAGCATATATAGATGATAAATAATTCGTAATTGATTAATAAAAGAAGAAGAAAGAGGACGGAGAACTATCTGAGTAATTCCTTGTGAGAGTTTTACTCAATACTAAAACTAAACTTTAACCGTGCAGACTACAGAGGCTATAGACACAGAACATCAATAGACAAAATGCCATACATCCACAAGGGTCTTATATTCTTTCATCCATCCTCGTTTGCTCCAATAATTGGAATCTTTTGATTCATTTAAGTGATTGAAGAAATTCCTGCTATACTTGAACTTCTACAATTCTTGTTTCTGGAAATGAAATTTTTTAAACTTGTCCGACTAAGACTTTGAATCTGAGGCTTAATTTTTGCAAAAATGAAACAGAGATTTTGGTCTTGCTACTGGTAAATTTCATGAAAACAATAATCTGGCAAGCCGAAAAATTGGTGAATTTTTAAAGTTGAGTCACCGCCAGAATTTTTTTGAGAGCAGTAGGGTGACCAATTTCTACTGTCTATTAAGCTCTATCAAACAGAGTCCCAAATAATCTGAAAATTTCAGCAATCAAAGTTTGACGTAGGTGAAGCCAGCCATTAACTTCAGCGGGGGGCGTATACTAATTTTCTTTACAAAAAAATGCATACCATGAAAATGAAAAAAAAAAAATTTTATTTCAAAATTTTTCAAAAGTAACAATATGCATTCTGAGAATTCTAGACTAGGATAGGAGAAAATATCATACTAGTATATATTAAACCATCATATCTATTAAAAAAGTTTTTTTTTTTTTTTACGTTCTTCTTTATTCGATGTGATTTTGACCAAATCTAAGTATTCCATTAGAGATACCTTAAATAGTTTTCATTACTATATACATATATATAATATATGATTCAATAAGAAATCAAAAATACATACCACAATAGCTCATGAATGGAAAGAGTAAAGTAAATAATATAAAAAATAGAAATAAAAATAAAAAAGTATAAGTTCAGTGGGGCATATATGAAAATATAAAAAGTTAATAGGGGCAAAATGAAGAAATATATTTTTTAAGTTCTCAAATTTAATTTTTTTCATAAATTTAATTGGGGCGGCCCATTCGGCCCTTAGATAGTTTCGTCCCCACATGTACCTTATTGTTACACAAAAACATCAATTTAAAATAAGGTAACCAATTATAGATAACTAATTGATTAACTAGGGAACCGTTGGTCTTAATAGTATTCTCGTGGAATGTTATAATTGGATAATTTAAAATTACCTATCTCGTGTATCCCACCCAGAAAGGCTGCCTGCTCTTTGCAATGCAGCTCTCCACTGATGTAGTTTTTCTGTTCCATCTTCATAACATTGTTGATGTGTAACAAAAGCACGAGCAAAACTCCCCTCTTGCTTTCGTACATGTGATGGATCTACGCCATAAAAGATAGGTATCACAATCTGTCCATTCTCTTCCCTGCACTTGAGTATGTGCACTAGTTCTTTCAAACACCAAGTGGAAGTAGCATAATTTTCCGAAAAGATTATTAGTGAAATCTTTGATTTTTGAATTGCTTTCAAGAGTGCAGAAGAAATTTCCTCTCCTTTCCCAAGAGTTTTCTCATCAATATAGACGTTGATTTGCTTATCGCACAATGCCTTATAAAGATGACTTGTAAAACTCTTACGAGTGTCTTCACCTCTAAAACTGATAAACACATCATACTCGTTAATGAAGCTAGAGGGCATCGTATGGAGAGCCAAATCCATAGTATCTATTGGGGCCAATATAAGTGGAACAACACCAACAAGGAAACCGTCTTTGATAGAGAATATAGGAAAAGAAGCCAACCATAAAGTAAATGTGAATGCCAATCTTAAAGGACAAAAAGTGTAAAAATAAAATATGTAATATTGCTTCCGTATTTAATGATATATTAGATATTATTATTTTGTTATTTAACAAAATTAACCACAAGTAAAAAGATAACACATTAACGAATAAGCAAATAATTAAGACCATCTCCAATGCCAAATTTCATATTTAACACAAAAAGTATCAAAATAGATAATATAAGATATCGTTTTCAATTTGCACTCTAATTTATAATGCTATTTTAACTCTTGTATCTCCTTTTTGTATGAATTTTAAGATTTATAACTTACAACAGTAAATTTTTGTTTTTAGATAATTTTTAAATGCCAAATATTACAATTATTAAATTAAAAGAAAATCAACACATCAACTATCAACAAAAATGCCAAAATCTTGTAAACGCTACACTTCACGTACAATTTGGAATAAAGGCATGGCATATGCCTAAACTTCCTCGGGAATAAAAAAAATTGATCTACTTTCGTTTGGTATTTTGGCTTTAAGTTCTGTGACTCCTCCATACTCAATTAAATGGTCCAGGTTTGATTATACCGACATTTTCGAAATAAAAAACTGCCCAAATTCAAAAAAAAAAAATCAGATGTATAAATTAGAAAGTAATTTTTCTATTCCAATATTAAAATTTGGCATTTACACATTAATCGATGCTCTAGACAATTAAATGCCAAAATTCAAGATATGCTATGTGAAATTGGACATTAGGTATAGTAAAACATTGCCTTGAAGATCGATTTTCTTACCTAAATGTCAAACTTCATGGCATTAAAGAGGCTTTAACAACTTGTACCGGAGCAATTTTTATCGTACATATAAATAGAAGGAAAACACAGAACAAGAAATTAGTGTGTATATATGCGTGTGTGTTTCTGAGAAAAACATGAGACTTTTGAGTGGATCAACAAAACAAAATGACCAAATGCATATTTCGTACCTCTTTGAAGGAAGTTACATGTATTTGGAAGGAAGTTTCGGAGAAGAAGAAAAGAAAAACCCATATTCCCTTCATTCCCAGAAGACGATATCAGGAAGACGACCACTGAATCACCAGGTCAACCAAGCCCGAAATCACGTTGCAGGTTCTTGAGTCCTAATTCCATTGTATCAATAAAATAATAGTAAAATAATCACGCATTTTAAAAAATAATATTATTAATAATATCTGATGATGGTCTTCATGTGTCTCCGCTGGAACCAGCTCCTAATTTGTCCCCATTTTATTAAAGGATTGTGAACCTTCTCAATTTAAAAATGTGCACTTGCACACTAACGTCATCTATTACGGCTCCTTGTTGAGCAAAAAAATATATCACTGCACCTTTTTTATTTTTTTATTTTTAATACTACTTGAAAGCAAGCAAACTCACCATCTACCTTAAAAAAAAAAAAAAAAAAAAATCACCGTCTAAAAACTGTTGTGACATCCCACTATTGTGATATGTAATGAGGATTTCATAACAGTTTTAAAATCATCGTTGAATATAGATAATATCGCCTCTTTTTCATTTATATGTGTGTATTGTCATTCTTTTTGATAGGTTTTTAAAAGATTGTCATAGTAATTAATTATTTTAATTAATAAAAAATGACAACTCAATGTTACTTAAGTTATTATTCAAAATTTAAGATTAGAATTAATATCTCTAATATGACTCATTTTATTTTATACTTAAGTATATAATGGTATTTTAGTTTTATATCTAAGTCAATATCTCTAATATGACTTATTTTATTTTATACTTAAGTATATAATGGTATTTTAGTTTTATATCTACTTTTGTCCCCCCCCCCCCCCCCAAAAAAAAGACTTTGAATTATATATAAAAAAAAAGATTGTAACAATTTAAACAATTTAAAAATGGCAACTTTGTGATTATTAAAATTAAAATTTGTATGAACTGAACCTAGATATGTAATTTCAGTTTTAAGATGGTCATTTAATAGGGGAATTAACAAGAATGCCATATTTGATTTTAAACAAAAAATTTAATTTTTTTTAATTTAAATATTTAATTTTATTCTCTGTTATTATATTTTAATTTTAAATCTATTTAAATTTTTTTTTTGGGAACAGAGAGGAGGATAAGGGAAATGCAAATGAATTTCTTAAGGTATTTTACTTAGGATCGATCAATGATGAAAATGTCGATGTCAACAAGTATATTCTCTTTTTTAAGACATGGATGAGTGGTATTTACTTTTATTAATGATGAAGTCAGGAATTTTAGTGAGTGTGACTATAATTACTACAAGTGTTTAATTTTTCAAAGACTAAAATGAAAGTTTTCAAATCTTTAAGGGTGATTGTTTGTAAATTTTCGTCAAATAATAGACATATAAAAACGTAATTAAAAAAAGTTAAGGGGGGCTCCCTCGGGGTCTTTTGTGGCTCCATCCTTGACTTTTATGTAGTTGAGAATGTGCTGTGATCACAAAATTGATTTTTTTTTTTTTTTTTTTCGTTTGAATTGCTAAAAATCACTAACAATAAGTTGGTTGGAGTTGTGATAAACACAAAAATGCACCTTTATTCACATTATTTATTAAATAATTAGAATTTTAATTAGGTATTTCCGTGATTTTAATTCAAAATATTTTACTTTGAAAACATTAAATTTTAATTTGTTTTATTGGGTTTATTTTATTTTTCTTTCCTTTTTCTTTCTGCAGAACTTATTAAATTGAATAGTCAATTCATTCAGATAATCTCTGGAATGAAAAGGAAAAAAAAAAAAAGAATAATCCGATGATCACTCAAAACTAGTTTTTACATTTTCTTTCCATACAACAAAGCCCTATCCTTGTAATTAGGTCAAGAAAGAGCGTTTCCTATGGGTCTAATATAACAACAATGTCTGGATCACGAACACCCAATAGATCTCTCTCCCTTTGCTTGCATGAAATAAGCCTAGACGCGAGCTTTGGGTCAACTCCAGCCCACACAAATCTGGTCCCCCAATCATCGCCCATGTGCCCAGCTTCTTCACCAGCTAATTGCCCAGCGTGTACCCAGCCAGTTGACCAAACCTTTGAGGCTGATTTTGTGGGGCAGAAATCTCTCCATCATTGCTGGACATTGCAACCTATAAATGCAAAGCCTTTGCAGCAAGCAAAAGGACGTTTTTCACCATTAGTTTTTGGCTTGGCTTTGAGAGTTTATTTCGTGTATTTTCTCTTCTTCTTGTATTTTCATCTCATATTTTCTTTTTAGAATTTTGTGAGATGAATTGCAAGTTAAGCTAGATATTTTGGTGAGGCTAGTGATAAACTCATATGTCGAGTGATCCAATTTGAGTTTGATTTTTTTTTCCCGTTTGTTAAGTTTTAGATGTTTAGTGAATTAAATCTTTCATCTTTATTTTTATATTTTCACTCAAATTATTTTGTGTCAATCTTTTATATAAATTCAGTCATGCTTTGTTTATCTAATATTATCACATTTTATTTTGATGAGATTTGTTTTATAAGTTGTCTTTTATTAGAATTTGCTAAAAACAACACTTTGTCAAAAATATATCTAAGATTACAAAAACAATAAGAGTTGAATAGTTGGAGCCAATGTGCTAACTGGGAGGCCAAATTTTTAATAGTATGATTTATAAATATTCACATTACACATAACATATTATTATTATTATTATTATTATTATTATTGGTCATATATCTAATTATTGAAAATTAATCGAACGAATAAATGTACAGCTTAACACAAAATGGAAGGAAGTATAGTAAAATATATCTACTTTTAAACACTTGGAATTATTATGACCGAACCAAACTTTCTATTTATGTATATATTTCATGTTATTTGTTTTTCAAAAAATAGTAAAGAATATAGTGTACGTCCCCATTGAAGTACAAGGCGAGCTAAGTCACGGCCTTGGCGAACATCTTTTTTAAGCAAGGTAATACATAATGGGTACCGGGGATTGCCTTTGCTAGATGTTTCACTAATAAAAAAGTTAACATCTTCATTATTTTGAATCTCCACAGGTGCCATTGAAATACCTGAATCAACCAAGAATCTCATGTCCAAATAATATTGCGATTCATCAATCATTAAACTATGCCCAAGTCTTTCCACCAATTCATCGTAAGTAATGTCCTTTGAAACTATCATTCCTTTTGCCTTTTGACCATTAAAACTCCAACGACCTTGGGTTGTTCTCCATTGTCCTTCATACGAAATTAGTATTCTAACAGTAGTGCTTGATGTTGTATCCTGTAACAAAATTTAACGGAAATTTTTTTAAAAAATTCATACTTAGATAAAAACTAATTTAACTCGACCAGTCAAGATTTTCCAAGTATAAATGATCTATCACTAGTCATGTGTGCTTGTACCAGGGAAATAATATGGGTTAAGTTATTATGCCTAATTTCAATATTAATAGAGTAAGTGTGATTGCATACATATCTTATTAATAATTTCACATATAATTTTATCATAAAATGTAAACTTTTATCTCCTTCCCAAGTTAATATATAAATAAATAAATAAATTTATATATATGAGCATACTAAGGTTCTTCAGGAGTATTGAAACCTCAGACACGTGTTAAATCTTTGGTTAAATAACAATTGTGAATGGGTTGAAATTGATAAGCTAATTGTTTTTTTTTTTTTTAATAGAAGGTGGATCGGAACTATTGATTGATGACAACCTACAAGTATAGGGTTTTCTTGTTTTGTTTGTTTTTAACAAATATATATATATATATATATATATATTTATATATAAATAATAATGTGTTAAGAAGTGAGACTAATTTAAAATTAAAAAATAAAGTGAGTTTTTTTTTTTCAAAATTTAAGAATAAAGTACGAATGACATTGATGTTCGGGAGACCCGCATGTGAGATTGTACTTGAAAAATACATGTATATCAAAATCTTGCAAAGAAGGGATGAATACGGAATTTTAGTTGCTCTTTCGGACGGCAAAGAAAGACAGGGAAGGAGAAGAGAGAGATAACGGAAAGAGAAGGGTGTTTCTTGTAGCAATAATTCCAACTATTATAAAGTAAAAACATCATTGATACTTAATATTCATCTAATGGCCAAAAATATAAGGAGCAAAACAGAGTCCCAACCTTAGAATTAATTCCCTTATGTTTTCAGTTGAGTTACTTTTTTTTTTTCACCACCTGGTGGGTGTGTTATCTTAAACAATCCCCTGAAAATAAAGTATTTAGACAATCATAAACTTAAATCATTATAGACAACAAATTGAAATTACAACATACCTGAGCGTCATTCCAAAATTGGTTAAGCTTGTTAGAGGGCTTATCAAGCTCAACAAGATTGTGTGGACTAATCCTTGAAGGCAAAGACTTTGGGGGGTAGTCCTTCCAACTTTGATATCTAAACAAATGAGGAAGAAAATATTGTCAATACTAGGTGAGACATGTTATGCTTACCCATCGTAATCTACCTTGCAGCTGCCACCTAAGAAATGATTTATCAAATGTTTGAAAATGTAACAATACACACACCCCCCCCCCATATAGAGGTTGTCTTATATTCGGTACCTACACAAAACAATATTTGTAACTTTTTCTGTAAGTTATTGTAACAATCAGTTGATTCTAATATAATATTTTTTCAGTGATCTTTGTTTTTTGCACAAATAATTTTGAAACGTACCATTGTAATATTTTAAATAGAAAGTTATATATAAATCAACTAATAGTTACAAAAGTATAAATAAAATATTACAACTGCCGGACGGATAGATTGGGTTGCCGAATTTGAGACATTTCCTATGTGTATATATATAGAAAATACTTGGGACAATAACTCTAATCTCAACTTTTTAAAATCCCATAAGATAGGTATTTAAAAGTTATCAAGTCAATAAAAACTAAAAGATTTCATCTACTAGTGAAAAAATAGCCCCTTATCACCACATGAATTGTAGCCAAACAGACACACATATAGAAAGTCGTTTTTTCCAACTGAAATTAAACAACATGGTACTAAGAAGTTAGTGTAGCTTATTATATCCAAATAGAGCAATCATATATATCGTAAAATGTTTTATCATGTATGGTCAAGTGTTCAAATTCTATAAATTCGAAAAAACTGAAATGATTATTTTATCTTTATTTTTTTTAGCCGTAGCAAGTTACTTTTCTCTCATGATATGAATCATTTTCCACTGAATATTAATCTAATAACAATTTTAAACTTTAAGCTATATGAAATTAGACGTACCTCTTTCCTATGACCGTACCTCTAAACGATAGCTCTTCATTCTCGATATTAGATATGTCAAAGTATCTTCCTCGAGCCCCAATCACCTGATAATTATTACAATTTTTCCTTAAAAAAAAGGAAAAAAAAAAAAGAGAACTTTTAAAGACAAATCACATATATATTTGGAGAGAGATCGGAATTGACACTTACTTTGTTAAATGATGACTTGAAATTCTTTTGAAGCTTGTTAGTGGAGTGATGAACAATCTCCCAAGCCATTTCTTGTATGGAATCATGCATATAAATCTCATCATCCTCTACACTAATGCTTATAAGAGACTTGTTGACAAGGGCTTCAATTCCTGCTCTTGCATCCGAGCCAAACTCTTCCAGTATTCTTTCGAAGAAATCTTTGCCCTTTTCTTTAAGAAAACAAGCTATCTCGAGGAAAATCGCTTTCTCCATCTCGTCTGGATCATTGCAAGACATTCTCAACACGTGTTTAACATCGTTTGGAAAGGTGACTTTCAGTTTGTCCAACACGCTTTCCCATTCTTCCGTGCTTAGGCCGCGAAGGAAGGAACCGAACACTATAAGCGCCAAAGGAATTCCGCGAGTATGGTGAACCACTAAATGTGAAAACCGAGCGTAATCTGGAACGAAACGCCTCCTTCCGAAGGCATTCATAGAAAAGAGTTCGATCGCTTCGTCAATCTCCAATCCATCGACCTCGTATATCTCGTCAACACCACAAAATCGGAGCAAATGTCTGCTTCTTGTTGTTATAATAATCCTACTTCCAGATCCAAACCGAGAATGATGTCCGGCTAAACGCTCTATCTGTTTTAAATCATCGACATCGTCTAGGACAACGAGCACCTTTTTCCGACGGATTTTATACTTAACGAATGGGTTGACAATATTTATATCTTCCTCTTCCAGCAGATTTGAGTACAGTTGGTATTCTACGTAAGGGAGTCCATGTCGTTTTGATTCTTCCCTAATGTTTTTAAGAAAGCAACGACATTCAAACTCAGAGTAGAGTCTGTCGAAAACAACGCCGGCAAGTGTGGTCTTGCCTATACCACCCTTCCCCCAAATGCCTAATATCCGAACGTCCGGTGAGCCAACGTGAAACAATGACTCCAGTTTCTGAAGCTGTCCAGTTATTCCCACCAGGCCCTCAAAGCTCGCAGTAGGACGTGATGCGGTATAAGCGGTAGTACGCGATGAGGAGGAAGCAGTCGTACGTGATGAGGTAGAAGCTGTGGTAGCAGTAGTACGTGACGAGGTATAACGTAACGTACTCGCAACATGTTCGACAATCTCCTCGATTAATTCTGACTCATACCTGTAGAATGAATAGAAAATGTTTAGTAGTTAAGGGGAAAAGATCTCATAGAAATGAGTACGAGAAGATGAAATAAACGAAGAACTGTCTGAGAAATACTTGAATGAGATTTTCACTATTCAATACCAAAACTAACTTTATTTGTATGAACTACAGAGTCTACAGACAGAAAAATAAATAAATAAATAAATCTGGCAAACTAAAAATTTGGTGAATTTTCAAAGTTGAGTCTTTATTGCTAGATTTTTGTTTTAAGTATTTTTTAAAGCAACATGGTGATTGAGTTCTACTGTCCATAAGTTCCTATCAAACAAGTCCCAAATACTCCGAAAATTTTAGTAATGTTTATACAGTTTTTGCTCACTATTTTCTTGATGAAGATGATAAGAATGATGGGTCAACTAGGGTAAATACATTAATAATCCGCATACCATTAGGAAGTTAATTAGTGCTCACGATTTGTAAGTATAAATATACTAAACTAAGTTATGTAGCTTGCCTGGCGGCTTGTTAGTGAGCTTGTGCCTTCCGGCGGAGTAACGCTTTCATCTGGTATCAAAGGTACTAAGTTTCTTGTTGGTGACTAATGAATATTTTTGGTGTTAGGACTAAGATGTATGTAATAATCAAGTTTACGGATCGTATTTGATTATTTGCGAAAATCAGATTTCCAAGGAAAAATTAAAGGTACAAAGTATTTTTTTAACAGAGTAATAGAGTAACGCAACCCCAAATAATAGCAACACAAAAACATCATCAAGTTAAAAAAAAAAAAAAAAATCAAGCAACCAATTATGGATAGCCAGTGTAGTGTTGTTCTTATGGTATTGTCATGCATTGTCGTAATCGCATATCTCAGAATTACCTGTTCCGTGAGTCCCAACCAGAAAAACTGCATGCCCTTTTCAATGCAGCTCTCCACTCGTGCAGTTTTTCCCTCCCGTCTTCGAAACGTTGTTGATGTGCAACAAAAGCACAAGCAAAACTTCCCTTTTGGTTCCGCACATGTGATGGATCTATACCATAAAAAATAGGTACAACAATCAGTCCACTCTCTTTCTTGCACTTGAGTATGTGCACTAGTTCATCCAAACACCATGTGGAAGAAGCATAATTTTCCGAAAAGATGATTAGTGCAATCTTTGAACTTTGGATTGCTTGCAAGAGTGTAGATGAAATTTCCTCTCCTTTCCCAAGACTTTTCTCATCTATGTAGACCTTGATTTGCTTATTGCATAATGCTTTGTAAAGATGGTCGGTAAAATTCTTACGAGTGTCTTCACCTCTGAAATTGATAAAGACATCGTACTTACTAAAATTAGCAGAAGTGGAGGACCCCATACACAGAGCCGAATTCATTGTACCTGTTGGGCCAATATTTGGAGAGCCAACAAAATAAGGATGAATTGATCAACCTTGTCGTGATAAAGAATAGAGGGGAAAAAAAGCCAACCATAGAAGGTCATCTCCAATGTAAATTGCCAAATGACAATGCTACTATTGATGTGGCACAAAAAGTGTAAAAATGACATAGTTAATGTGTTATTTTATTTTGTGCTTTAGTGCAAAGTGATATTTTAAATGTTACATCTTCCTCTTTTTTTTTTTTTCAAACATTTTAAGTTTCAAAACTAATTTTTATTTTGGAAGAAAATGACAATGCTAATACTATAGTTGTTAAGTGAAAAGGTAAAACATCAACAAATAAGTAAATAAGACCATCTCCAATCCTAATGCCATATTTGACACGAAGGTATGAAAATAGAATATTTAATATCTTTTTTTATTTGTATTGCTATTTAAAATTTATCTACTTTCTGTCATAAGTTTTAAAGCTTAAAATTTATAAACGTAAGATATTAAATTTTAGATAATTTTAAAATGCCAATGTTAAAACCAATAAATTAAAAGGTCAGCATGCCAATCAAGAACAAAATGTCAAGATCTAACAAATAAATGTTATATTTGATGTTAAATTTAAAACAAAGTATTCCACATGCCAAATCCTACATAAATAGGAATAATATTAATAGTAATAATAACAATAAAAATACACTACATTGGAAAGTAAGCATCAACACATTAATCGACGCTGTATTATAAATACTCAACAGAATCAAATGCCAAAATCTGAGATATGGTGCTAAATTTGGCACAAAATACGGCGTATAACATTGCATTGGAGAGCGATTTTCTTACCGAAATGTCAATCTTGAAGAGGAAGCGACGACCTCCCTTGGAAAGCCCATGTCATGAGGTCCTTAGAGAAGAAGATGAAACAACTAAGAAGAAGCATTTCCAAAAGCACTTATTCGAAAACATATGATCTACCAAACAGCGTATTTCCGTTGGTGGGGGTTTCTTTTTTCTGATTCCAAAACCAAAATTCTGCTCTTGAAATTGGAACCCAACATCTCCTTGTGCTGGAGCAATTTTTCTCGTAGCCATTGAGAGAAGTAAAAACAGAACGAAGCTTGTGTTTGTGTGTTTCTGAGAAACAACATGAAACTTCTAAAAAGCAAAATGAGCAGAACCTTTTTTATTTATTTATTTATTTAGTTATTTATTTACAGGTCTAGCCGTAGCATGTAATTACCGTAAATAATGATGAATTTAAAAAAAAAAGATAAAAATTAAAATAAAAAATATGAATTTAATATATAATATTAAATGGATATTAAATAAAATAAAAACTAAAAAATAAAAGTAGTAGTACCAAGGACTACGCGACCTTTGATCGATTGTGTGGTGAAGGAAGTTCGTTGTACTTCGAGGAAATGTCCCACGTGGAAAAAAGAATTGCCTCTAAGAAGACCGTCATTTCACTCACCAAGTCAGCGAAAACGTGTGAAGTGTGTAAATATCCCTGACTCTATATGTTTGGCACGGATGAAAAGTTGGGAAGGAAGGAAAAGACGATAGATTTTGATAAATGAAATAGAAAATGCAGGTTGTTTGATAAGAGAGAAAACAAAAAGAAAGTGGAATTAGAAAAGAAAATAGTACAAGTGGGATGCAATATGCTAATCTCATTTATTTTAGGATTGAAAATTTATTACACCAAAGTGTGTTAGTATGAGAAAAATTGAACAGAAAAAGATGATAAAGGGATTGGTAAAAAAATTTTTATCGTAATTAGTTGAAAAAATGGATTAAAAAAATGGATTAAGGAAGGGATTTCAAATATTTCAACAACATTTGATTTTGGCCTTTTTTAAATTAAGAAGATTGTCGGAGAGATTTCATATTAAATATCATTAGAACAAATAAAAATAAAATAAAACCTCTTACTCTTTACTTAATTCCTTCACGTAATCTACCATCCTCTCCCTTTTATTTTCTCTCATTCCTATCAAACCGACCCTTTAACAATATCAAATTATTTTTTTATATAATTTTAGAGTATGATAAATAAATAAATATAATAATAATAGCACACGAACTCAATTTTTTCCTTCTTTTTTACAAAATAATAAAAGAAAAACTTTTTTTTTAATTTTCTTCTATCATTTTTATTTTCTATCATCATTTTTTTTTTCCTCTCTCTATCCTATTTTGACTCCCTCCTAACAAATATACTGTGAAGAGTAATTCTATAGGTCGGAATGAGGTAGAAACCCCATCCTATGTGGCAATTGCATAGCATGGATAATATCCCAAAATTTTAACATCATTTTCACTTTATCTTCTAAATTTTAAAAACTCTCACTTTGTCACGTAAATTTTTAATTTGTCATACTGAATCCATTTCATTAGAATTTTAGCTAAGAACAAACAAAAAAAGAGTGAGTTAAATATAGTCATATAATCTTTTTCGTTTTATTTAATAGAAATCCTAACACAGTGGATTTAGTAAAACTAATTTCCTAATTTTTTTTCCCATTTTTAACTAAAATTCTAATTAAAAAAAAGGTTAAATGAAACAAATTCAAAATTCAAAAGGTAAAATGAGAAATTTTGAAGTTCAAGTGATAAAGTGAAATGACCTTAAATTCAAGCGGTATATATGCAAATAATCCAATTTAAAACAAAAAAATAAATAATAAATAAAAAGGAGGAAAAAGGTGAAAGCGTGTTGAATAAGCCAAATACTTCCTTGCTCTTTTTCTACTCTCGTTTCCTTTCATGTTTAACCTCTGTTTTTCTTGAGAAAGAAAAAGAGGAGAAGAAGCTCGGGGACAGAGTCATTAAGTTTTGAGTTTTCAAATAAATAAGATAAATTTATATTTACAAAAATTAATTAGTCATGTATTTGTGCATACTTTAATTTTTTTTTATTTTTTAATAGGGTTAATTTCAGTTATTAGTTTATTCCATGTAATCTTTAGACAACGTTTTTTTTTTTTCTTTTTGTAATTTCCTTTTTTCTCTTGTTTTGTAGGTTTTGGTTGCTTGTCATTTGTTACAATTAAATCTTTGTATTAAGTGTTTTATTGTGGATGTTGTGAAACATTTTTCCTTGTTTTGTTGTTTGTGGGTTTATGATTCTTTTTGAGAGGGCAATATTTTGATGAAGAAATTAGATAAATTTCAGAAAATTTTAAAGAAGAAATTATACATGCAAGTATTTCCTTGTAGAACAACGATTTAGTAGGACACATGTTGAATGAGGTTAATTGCATAGATCCATGAATAAAAAAATTTATCATTAAATGTTGAATGATGAAAATTGTTTCGACATGGAAGTGTGTATTTTTGCTTATTAGGAAAATGAATTTTTTATCTTTATCTAATCTAATGTTAGCATATATATATATATATATATAAAAGATGAAAGTTCACTTCACCGCTTGATAGCTGCCCCGCATCGTCCCACCATTTCTTTCCTTGTATTTTCGTTCCACCGTTTCTTTCCCTCTCTTTTTTGTTTTTCTCTTTATCTTTTCTTTCCTTGCTTTTTGTCGTTTGTGATTTTTTCTTCTTTTCTTTTCATTTTGATTAGATATGTTTTTACACTATCTAAACTTTTACTTTGAAATCTTTAATTTATAACTTTAAGTTTAGAAATGTGCATCACCAAAATGCTTTTTCTGTTGTTTTTATCCATATTGGGTGACAATTTTTTCAAAGATAAACTTTCCTTCATCTTTTAATGTATTATTTAATTGAATCTGATTTTTGTAACTGTATTTTATAATTATCCTATTAATTTTTTTAACAAATTTGCCTTTATTCTAACAACATTTTATGTCCATGTGTTTTTCCCATAAATTTTTATATAATTTTTCAGTTTGATTACTATTTAAAAATTTGTTAATTTATTTTGATCATTTTGTAGGTTTTTTTTTTTTGTTTTGTTCATTTTCCTAAACTCTTAGCATTCTTGAATTGTCCCTATTAATATAATTCTTTTCAATTATAACCTCACTTTTTTCCTTCATTTTTTTCCTTATTGTTTTTCTTATTAGCTTTAAATCTTATATTTTTAATTATTTCTTATGAAAATACTTTTTCTTTATGATTTATATATATTAAAATATGATTTTTTTTTTCTCTCAAATACATTCTTAGTTTTTTTTTTTTCATTATGTTAAAAATTAAACAAATTTAACCTACACATTCATGGCAAGCGCTCAAAAACTAGTCTTACATAAAAAGGAGATATGGAAGTTATGTCGCATAGTTAGTGGCAGAGCCAGAAAATTTGGGAAGAAGAATGTGAATTGAATAAAAATTTGAACCAAAACTACGATGAAAATCTTTTATTAATTTGATTTGATCTTGTTTGGTCGATTTTCATAAAATATCGCTTTTTAATAACACCCGTATATATCATATATACAAAGAAAAGAGATTATAATTTCTTATTTATTATGGATAAGAAGAAAATTTGTAAGACAAATAAAAGAGAACATTAATGTAGTACTAGAAGTGTTTTGTCTAATTAACTACAAAATGTCATGCAACACTTCATGGAGCTCACACTATTTCCTAACGAGAAAATTTGGTTGTAAGTCATAATTTTTATATATATTTATACTTTATACATATCACGATTTTTATCTCTCATTTAGATTTCAGAATCATAAGATTTTTGGAGACTCTTCCCCCCTTGTGTTCGACTGTTTTTCCAAGTCTCTGATTCTGTCTCTTGCTGGGATTGTGCGTTTGATGTTGGAAGATCATTTCAGATTTGTTTTGTGGTGTTTTTGATTGGGAATTTGGGAATTTTCCGGCTCAAATATTAGGCCGTTTTCATTCCCCACTACTTCCTCACTCGCTGCTTTTCCTCTCAAGGAACTGGGTAACAAATTTTCGAAAACTCTATTATCTAATTTTGTAAAAGAAGCCTTTTATTATTGTATTAAAGTTAAAAAGAATAAAGAAAGAATATGTGATCCCCATTTTAACATATTCCTTTGCCATTTTATCAAATGCCTTATATGTACTATTTCCTCTCCAATCCGCATATTCAATATTTTCAGTACTAAATCTTAGAACTTCATAATTTTTAATTGGAACTTTAAAAATAATAGCAGTGAATAGACTCAGTAGACAAGAATCGCCGCACAAACAATGGAGAGGAATTTAATGAGAGACTTCAAACATCATATGTTAAGTACCATCACTAATAAAATCCGGAATCTAATGAGAGATTTTAAACATCACTATATTAAGTACCATCACTAATATATCCACCATATATGTGAGTTATATAACATGAGACTCGCCTCTCATTAACAGATGATGTTTAACATTAACATTATATTTTAATCTGTGTGGATTTTATCAGTAATGTCTTATAGGTAAAATAATATTGAATGTCATTGAGACTAAAAGCAATAATAATAATAACAACAACGATGACAATAATAGTATAGTAGTATAGAGTGATGACGTGGATCATATAATTGTAATGAGTATGGCATACGTCCAATTCCAAAGACAAAGCACTAATATAAACAAAGCCTAAGAGAACTAGAATACATCCCATTCATAATTTAGGATTAATGTACGTTTTTTTTTTTTTTTTAACATTTTCAGTCTTTGAATAATAAAAGAAACTATCAGAATTGTTAATTTTTTTCTTGCATCAATTGACGAAAAAAAATGTAAAAAAATAAAAATAAAAATTGGAGAGATCGTTTTGAAGTTTCATTCAATGGGGCAAACCAAAAGCTAGCATGTAGATCCTAAAATGGAGATATAGTTTAATTCAAAAAAATAGAAACTTTCTTTATAATTGGTATGAAGTATTATAATTCTACGTGAAAGCTAATAATTGATTCCTATGATCTTATTCTTGCCTATGTCACATAATTTACATAACCAGATCACCCCCTTTGGGCCCTTAGGACAAGAATCTAATTGGATAGTACCTAAGGTTCTTTTTTTTTTTTTTTTTTTTTTTTGGACCTTTATTCCTTTACATTTGCTTTGCTTTCTGGCTTTTGACAGTGGACCACCTTAGGCCATGATTGGCTTGAAACAGATACGTTTGTCAATTATTATTGGAAAAGAAGTTCCACACAGATTTCTTTTGGATTTAATATCAGACCTAACTTTTCACGAGACTGCTCCAACAATAATATTCGTTGCTTTTCCATATCTTGTCGCAAAAAATGGGGGGAAAAAAAGAGTATTTTAATCTTAATAGTCAGCTAAAAAGAAAACAATAATGTCACACGTCTAACATTAATTAGCATTCAAATAGTTGACGATCTAACTAATTTATTCATGACAAACTAGATGGTGCAATTATTAAAGGGGTGGGTCAAATAATGATAAGCTTCTTTTAGCAAAAAAATAATAATGATGATGATCACATGGTGAAAGGAGCATCTATTTGCAAGCTTTAATACTCTTATCAAATCAAGTGTTTGAATCATGTATCACAAATCTGTTAGGTTTTACAAGTACTAGGCGGACGATCCCTACTGAAAGCAAATATTTGAAGAATTTGGGTTCAATGCGTCACGAAAAATTACTTTTCTGAGTGCTAATTTTAGAAATTTTTGTGTGAACATAAAACCCTCAAATTTAATTGGGAAGAAAGTGGGTAGAAAATAGGTTTGTGACCATCCAATCTCATGTTCCATTATAGTCCATCCCTAACTTTCTAAATCGAAAGAAACCCTAATAAGAATTAATAATAATTATCGTAGTTTTTAATCGACCTAATAATAATATTTATAAAAAAACTTCTAAACTGATCAAACCAAAACTAAATAATTAAGAATAAATACCAATTGATTTGATTTTGTTTGGTTGGTTTCCATAATTTATCGTCTTCTTAACCACAACCTTATGTATCATAGACACAAAGAAATGAGAAAATAGTTTTCTTATATGAATATGAATAAGAAGCAAATTTGTAAGGCAAATAAAAGAGAACATCAATGTAGTACTAGAAGTGTTTTGTCCAACTACAAAATGTCATGCAACAGTACTTCATAGGTCTCACATTATTCTTGAACGAGAATTCATGCGATAAATCACAATTGTAACATGTATTCATATTTAGATATATCATAGTTTATTTGTTGTTCAGATACATGTAACGCTAAAGTTCTTTGTGTAAAATAAATCTTAAATTTCAAAATCCGTTCAAGAGAGAGAAACGAGGTCTTTATGGAACTCCTTAAAATTTGTCTTCTATAAATAATGTGACAACATACATTAGTGCCAAGTTGAATAGAATAGCTTGACTCACATTCATAATGGTTGTTTGAAAACAAGTGAAAATTCAGTATTCATCACAACTCTTATATGATGTCCTTTAGGAAACTGCCACATTGCCATGGCTGCAGAGCATATATGACTGGATGGAAAAGTGTTGGCGGAAAATCCAGTAATTTTCCGTGACATTCTCACCCCCTCAAAGACATTTATTGCTATGTTGCGCTACAAGTTGAAATCTTATCCCTTCCATTATACAAAAAAACAAAGTTTGAGATTATTACACCACCAACTGTGACTTCATAACTTGTCTGGATGTGAAAGCTTTGCTCAAAAACCCCAAGAGCAATTTCATTATCCTTATTTATTGGGACCTTTGGAAATTGGAAATTACATTATTTGTTTTCATATAAAAAAAAAAAAAAAACATAATCTACTTTGGCTTAGTCACAGCTAAGCTTACTTATAGCCTAGCCTATTTATGCAATGCTGGGATACCGGCGCGTCTAAAACTATATACTAATAAAAGGTGGTCTCATCACATTGTGAGACTCGTATTTTTATTAGTAATTAATATTTAACGCAAATTATATCGCCAAGCATTTCTTCTGTGCAGACTGACTAACCTCTTTCCATGCCCACATTCCTAGTAAATTGCTCAATTATTATACATCAAACTGTAGCACTTTTACCTTTTTGAAAATGGAGCAATTTTTTGTGCAAGTGATTTTTTTTTTTTTTTTTTTTTTGGGTTTAGAATTTCCCACCTTGTTTGGCAATAACTTTCTTGGTTGGAATCTTGGCCTGCAGCACTTTCCTGCTGGTCATGATCCGGAGACTTTGCCTCAATATATCAACCTCTCTGTCTTTGTTGCTCAATTCTTGTTCCATAGAAGCCAACCTTGACTTCAACTCTTTTATGGTCTCTTCTTTTCCTTGTACCTCTCTTTTTAGCTCCTCTGCCATGTCTTCCTCCTCTGCTCTCCAATACAGGCCACCTTCTACCAAAAAAACAAAAAAAAAAAAAAAACAAAAAAAAGTGTGTGGCAAGTCAGTGTTACTTGCACTTAAATATAAATATTTGGAGGAAAAAAAATTGTTTAGAGAAGAACGATACCCTATTAGTAGAGCTCTGTTATTAACGGTTGAATCTTAATCAAATTATGACAATAATGATTAAGATTATTTAATCTTCAGAAACATGCATTATCGGTAGGATTATAAAAAGGTGAAAATTTTATTATTTTCTTCTTAATTTTGGGGTCATTGTAAAGGAGGATTTGAACCCAATTTGTAATATTGCAACCGAGTGTAACAAATTTTTGTGTGACTAAAAGCTCAAAGCTCTTGAAAGGTGTCATGTCTAACATGAAATGCTTAGGACTCCATGTGATGGCAATTATTATGTAACTAAAATTAAATACAAATAAAAAAAAAACAGTAAACTTGACAGGAATAACACTATTTATAAGCACATGTATGTCTAATTAAAAAGCTTTTAAACCTTAATATGCAGATTAGATCTGGTCAAGTACACATAATAAGAATTAACAAGGCCATATTATGAATGCATTTTTCTTCATGTTCCAACTTGTATTAAATAGTCTTGAATTGTCTTAGCCATGAAATATTATACTTGGTATCATTTTTTTTTTCTATAAAAGGAAGTACATAAGGAATAAATGCATGGGATGGAGAAATAAAGTGATGAAAACAACCGTTATTAAACTCAAGTGGGTTTCTCAGGAGGGGGGGGGGGATCAAACCTCAAGTGGGTTAAAATGAATAACAAAATGCATGAATATAGAGGGTTGGATGGGACTAGAAGCACAAGTTCATTTTTACCCAAACAAAAAAAAAAAAAAAAAAAGGGAAAGAGAGAGTCAAGTTCATAACCAAATAATTACTAAGAATAGAATAATCCAAGAAAACTTTTAATCCATGAAGATTCCATACATGTAGCACTAATTTTCCAACATTTGCTATCAAAAAACCCAAAAAAACAAAAAAGGAAAGAAAAGCAGAGATAGAAAACTTCCTCCTAAGGACAAAAAAGAAGAACTTTCCTCTTTCCACGCCACTATCAATTTTATTTATTTATTTAACTTCTTTGTTGCTACAGCTTTGGCTCCTAATCATAGGTAGACAAAATTATCAAGTCCAGTTATACAAAATGAGAAGAAAGAAACACATAAATTAGATTTCACAATTAGGACTAACTTTTGTGTTTGTAATCATATTTTAAATGTGTTTTATGTTTTTAGAGAGAAAGAGAGAGAGAGAGAGAGAGAGAGAGAGATTACCATGAGTCCTTTGAATGAGATCATCAAGCTCCATCTTGATAGCAAGGTAGAGTTGTTTCCACTTCTCAACAGTCTCATCTCTCCTTGATCTCTCCTCCCTCATTTGATCCACCAAAAAGTAATTAGCACCCAAAAATGCCAACTCTTTCCCAACATTAATATTAACATTATTATTATTATCTCTCCCCTCCTTCTCTCCCACACCTCCCAACTCCTCAACTTCCTTAATCCTCTCATCCTTCTCCTCCACCATTGCCTTCAACATCTTCAACTCCTCCTTCAACTTCTTCCTCTCTTGCTTCCACTCTGCCTTCTTGAATGCAAATGCCATCATTTCCCTCTCATATGTTGTTGTTGTTGTTGTTGTTGAAGTAGTTGTTAAAACACTTCCACCACTATTCTTCTTCTCTGATTTTACCCTCTCATACATTGGCTTGCCATGGGAAATATTCACTTCCTCTTGGATAAACCTTATCTTCTCCTTCAACCCCTTCCCATTTTTCTCGCACAAACCACGCCCCCTCCTATGCTTGCTTGAACTCCCACCCATTTGGAAGGAAAATAATCAAAATCCCTCAAAAAAAAAAAAAAAAAAAAAAAAAAAAAACAGAAAAATCTTCAATGGCTTTTCCTCTCTCTCTCTCTCTCTCTCTTTCTCTTTCTCTTTCTCTTTCTCTTTCAATGGTGTTTTTGAGAAGGTGATAATATTATGAGTGAGTGACATAAATTCTATGAAGAGGCTCCTTCCCTCCTCCTCCTTTAATGAGAGGAGCCTACTTTGGGGCTTTTTGCATATTTTTATAAGCTAAAATTGTAATGGGCCTAACTAAGTTGAATTATTAACGCTAGTGTCAATTAAGGCTCGTGAACGCCTGTCTCTTTGGATGGTGATTTTCTTTGCATTAACGGATTTGACACGTGCATGGCCATTATTGTAAGTATAAAAGGGAACAAAAGCTTAGTCACATGCGCAAGTATAATATTTTGGTTAGGATTTTTTTTTTTTTTTCCATTGGTCTAAAAAAATAAAAAAATAAAATAAAAAAACCTTGTTTATTGAATACTGTTTTTAACATTCATATTTTTATCAGATTCTATTAGTTTTATATGCACCAACAAATTCATATTCCGGAGAATTTTATAATAGAGTATGAAAAATAATCTTATTGATAGCATTTAATTTCTATATTAAGATTATAGTACTAAGAGTAATAATATGATAATGCAATGAAACTTTTTTTTTTTTTTTTAGTGGTGAATAATGCAACGAAACTTGATAGTACTAGATTGATGTTTTTTTTGTTTGGAAAAAAAGGAGAGATCACATCTCAATAATTAGGCAAAAAAATCCAGGTTCGAATGGGGTCCACACTCATTTCTTCAAATGACATTGTTGGCATGAGAACAAGGGCCTTTTGTCCTAGAATAGAGAGCATCCAATTCCTCTCATAGTTTCGAACTTTGTATGGGACTATCACTATGCATATATCCATATATTCCTCAATTTCACCATTTGCCTTCTCAAGTCCCACCCCCAAACTAATTCTATTGTTTCCAAATCAGACAAGGTTTTATTTCGCTTCCTTCTTTCACCATTTCTTCCAATCCTCTGTCACTGACATTACTTTCCTTGCTGGTTTCTTCTTAACCTAGTTTTTGTTATCACCTCCCGTACGTACTTAAAAAAAAAAAAAAAGTAAAGAAATCTGTAAAGCGGTTACGTAAAATAAACAAAAACAAAAACAAAATTTTATCGTGTTATATTTTTTACAGTGTTTCTCTTATAAAAATTTAAATTTTTATTAAAATTTATAATTCAAACATATCATAATTTTATATTTGATTTGATTTAACATCCTTTACATTAAGAAACTTGCTAATTTAGTATAATATCATATCAACAAAACAACCTACAAAAAATTAATTTGATTTTTTTTTTTTTCACGGAAAGGATTTTATAAAAACTCTGGTGGAGTCAAGAAAAATGATGATGGTAATTCTAGACTGCCAGCAGTTAGACAACATATTTAAAATGTGGCATTCCTGTTTACAATTCTTGGAGAAAAACTATTTTATCGTGTTACCAACTAAAGATAGTAAAAAGGTAAAAAATTTTTTTTTTTTTTTTTTTTTTTTTTGCCTTCCAATATGGCATTCTGTTCTCTTTCTAATTAGCAGACGATAATAAGCCATGCCAGTGGTAATAGGAAAATTACCTATATCCTAATGTAGAACCACCGAGTTAAGAAACAAAATGCTAGGAAGAAATTAAAAAAATAAATAAATAATTAAGTAAGTATATTAACCGTAAACTCATTATTTATTGAATACATTAATCATGGGTATTCTATGATTACATGCTTAGCCTAGTCGATTTTGTTAGGCCAAACAGATTGCTAACTGTTGCGAAATAAAACTATATTTCACAAAAATTCCATAAATTGAGAAAGTTTATATTCTTTTTATTTTTATATACAATAAGGTTCTAGTAAAATAAGATACCAAAATTCTCAACAGATTTTTTTCAAAAAAAAAAATCAATTATTTAATTCTTAAAAAAAAAAACTGTAGCTATCTTTTCTAATAGCAACAAACACTGCTTGTTGCTGTTCCATAGCAGTAACAGTTGCGAAATAAAAATATATTTCACAAAAATTCCATAAATTGAGAAAGTTTATATTCTTTTTATTTTTATATATAATAAGGTTCTAGTAAAATAAGATAACAAAATTCTCAACAGATTTTAAAAAATCAATTATTTAATTCTTAAAAAAAAAAACTGTAGTTATATTTTCTGATAGCAACAAACACTGTTTGTTGCTGTTCCATAATAGTAACTGTTGCGAAATAAAAATATATTTCACAAAAATTCCATAAATTGAGAAAGTTTATATTCTTTTTATTTTTATATATAATAAGGTTCTAGTAAAATAAGATAACAAAATTCTCAACAGATTTTTTTCAAAAAAAAAAGAAATCAATGATTTAATTCTTAAAAAAAAAATTGTAGTTATCTTTTCTGATAGCAACAAACACTGCTCGTTGCTGTTCCATAACAGTAACTAAATTGTTGAAAAGTTGCTGTCCCCCCCCCCCCCCCGGCGCATCAAAGAATGCCTATTTGCTTGCCCATAAGACACCCATGAATATATATACACATAGAGGGTTGGTCTTTATCTAATATCGGATGATATATGATAAATATGAATTTTAATTAATAATAATGTGAATATATACAGAAAAAATTGTAAAATGAAGAAAATTTACGTTCATTTTAGTTACATTTTTTTCTGCATAAATTCACATTCTCAATAACTAAAGTTCACATTCATAGCAATTGAAATTCACATATCGGATATCGTATCACGAGACTTTGTATGTGTATATATAAGATATGTTCAAACTGTATTTATGGCTCTGGAAATCTTTGGATTCCCTGGCTGAAAATGACCTGCAGTAACGACTGGTACGAATAAGAATTGAACAAGAGGGCATTAAGAAATGGCTCTTGGACAAACTAAGACCAGTACCACTAGTAGGCCCAATCTCATTAATTTGGTTACTCCAGTGTCTTGCACTACCTTGCAACCACCATGTGTCTCAGCGTGGCTATGACCATGAAAACCCATTTGAGGCAAGCAAGAATATATACATACACACCCAAACATGTGTGGCATTTTCCTTTGTTTGTGTGGTCATCTTTTGTCCATACTAATCTTTTTGCTGTTGGAGAATCTTGCGGTAGGATAAGAAAAACTACAATACTAACAAGACATTATTTTTACTGTTTGACCATATCAAAATCATATCAATAATATAAAGTATAATTTAACAATAGCTAATGAAAATCTAGCTATTAACCATATTTTTCCATATCCCAACAAAGAGTAATGCTAGCTAGAGATGGATTTAACTTATGTTCCTTTATTTGTGTCGTATTTCGTGTCTCTTCATAATATTTTAATACACATTTAAGTTTATGATTTTTTAATAAGTGTGATATGATGTTGTAATTAAAAAAAAAAATTATTTGACATATCATATTATTATTAGAGGAACATGATAATGACATGAATAAGAAGGCACGTGAATGGTATCCGCTAAAGACATCGTTAATAATTTTTGAATACTAACTTATGTAATAGTGAATTATTATCTTTTTATAAATAGACACAATTAATTAATATGATAATCTTTTAAACATCTATAAGTAACAAAATAGCAACTTATATGTCACGTTTGTACTCGAAAGCTAAGACATTTTGAGTAAAATTTTTTTCAACAAATAATTATTCTTTTTCAATCTCTTTTATCTCTTTGGAGTTTGGACCTTTCGTCGTAATTTTTTGGACAATATCGCTTTTAATAATGTAAATGGCCTTTTCCTTTGGTTTGTTTGCACCCTTTAATTGTATCTCTAAGATCTCTAGGTCTTTTTATCTAATTTTGCTCAGTCTTGTCCTATTTCTTTTTTTGGTTAAACAATTGAGATTATTTTTTATTTTTTGGTTGAAAAATAATTTACATTATTGCTCATTCATACATTGAGATAGAAATGCACAAGGGGTGGGCTTAAATTTTCTATGGTGAGTCCATTCTACAAGATAGGGCCATAATTACATTACTAGATGTGGACATCATATTAACTTATGTAGTAGTCGAGCATCTTTTGTGAGCCCCCACATAATTTTAGGATTCCAATATTTCTTTTTAGGTTCTTCTCTTTTCAAGAAAGAGATTGCTTGTGAAGTTATATAAGAAAAAAAAAATTCAATCTTTCTTTTTATTTTTTTATTTTTTTGTTATAGTATAATCATAATTCTATCAGAAATTCAAAACTATGCATTGGGAGAGAGATCTCATGGCCCGCCCTCTTACTTTAGACAACTCATACGACACTGTCAAAGGTTGGGTTCTAGCTAGCTCTAGTTTTGTTTTATTGGAATTTTGTGGAATACCTACATGTGTCCTTTTAATATATATATATATATATATATATTTTTTTTTTTTTTGGGCTAAAGGATCATTCTTTCTTTTCCTTGACTTGTAGTAGGGTATAGAATGAAATTTCTTTTTCTCTAGAAAAATGGGAGCTACTGAGTTGTTTAGGTATGAGAAATTTAGATATGTTAGCAATTAAAGGGAAATGAGATAGAAAACATAGGTCAAAAGTTAAATAAAATAAAAGAAAAAACATACTTAATTAGTCCCAATTAGGGCAATGCCAAATTTTGACACTGGGTAAGAAAATCACTCTCCAATGTAATGGTTTTTTTCTTCTTTTTTTTTTTGGCACTATTTTTTTTTTTTTTTTGGAACTTGGGACACCAAGTATTACTATATTAGATCTTTTATATTTGATTGCTTTTGATCAATGTGTTATAGCTTCTTCATTAATCATTAATACAAGATTGTCATTTAAAATTATCTCAAACTTAAAAGTTTACTTTTTACAAATTCTAAAGCTTAAAATTTACGAAAAAATAGATCAAATGATACTTGAAAGAGTATTATGTATTGGTACACAAAATAAGATACGGACTCAAAGAACATCTTTTTAACATTTCTTTTTATCAAATATGACTGATATTGGCATGGAAATTTGAATTAAAATAGTCTTTACTCAACACTTCTCTAACTTAGTTCGATTTTTATCGTGTGTGTGCTTTTTTTATTTTTTATTTAATTTGCACTTATTACACTACAATGTATTGTTGAAAATTACACGTCTCCATGGATGCTCCTTGGTTGAGAAACTCCCATAAAAACCAAATTTACCAGGCAAGTTACCCAGAAAGGAACCGAGCCATTGTCATGGGAATAATTTGGGAGAAAGAGATTAAGAGTATTATTCTAAAGATATTTGTGATAAATAATAACTTATAAAATGTTTGAGATATTGGGATTAATTTGAGGATTGCTCTAGCTTTCTCCGATGCATTGATTATTTGCGCATTGTCCTGTTGGTCTTGTGGACTTTAGGTCATTTGGTGTTCCCTAACCGTTTAGTGGTTTGCCATTATCTTATTTCGATATTTATTTTATGACTTTCCTTTGTTAGTGTATGTCTCTTGTCTTTAGTGACTTATTAATAAAACTTCTTTTTTAATAAAATATTTAAGATAAATAACATATTATGATGGACAATTTATTTATAAAGCATATTTATGATAAATTTACTTTATAAATATTTTCCTGAAAAAAAGTTTTACCGAGTATGTTATTTATCTCAAATACTTTAAAATGTGTCATTTATTGTAAATTAAAAAAAAAGTTTATTTGTCACAATTTTTGGATTGATATTTATGGAATTTATTGCAATACGTACTTTGCATGTCAGTTGATGTTTTCGAATTGATAAATCACCTGCAGAAAATTAATGCTGTTGGCTATACCATTCCATATAATTTATTTTGTAGTCAAATCCATTTTGTACTCCAGTAATTTAAAAAAAAAATCACTTTTGTTCCCTCATAAGTCGCAAAAAATCTAACCTTTTTTAATAAAACAATTTTTGTAGAATACAATTATTAATACTGAGTTAATCTAAAATGATTAGTCAAATGTATGAATATCATATTAACTTACTAAATTAATTGTAAATAACATAACGTTCTTGATAGAAAAGTGACGACTCTTAAAAAAAACTGAAGTTATTCAAATTCTTTTTATCAAAGTAAGCCACGTCCACAAACAATCTCCTTAAAAGGACCTCTTATACTGCGCCCTGAGAAGCGGTAAATAACCCTTTTTTATATAATAAATTCATTTATGATTTACAGTAAAATTATCTTATATATATTTTTGTTATAAATTGTTTGTCATAAATACATTATTGCTATAAAAATATTTAAAAATTTCTATTCAATATTGTAAATAGGCCTATTTGCTATAATTTCCGTTGAATTATTTGGTCATGTAATACTTGTTGGATACAACTAAAGAACCAAATGAATTTCGAACCCCACCAAACACATTTTATTTTTACTGTGTACATCAGGTTATTCACTAAGACATGAAAAAAAAAAAAGGTGTTATTTATTAAATTTATCAACAAAAGAAAATCAGTATCTATGAGCGCGGCCAATAACTCTAGGGAAATTTGTAGGATTTTTCCTTAAAAAGTAAATATCTGAATTATTATCTAACTATAAGTTTTTTTTTTTAACTTCTAATTAGATAAGTAGATAGAATCAAAAATCCACTTAAGTTAGGAAAACAAAAAAAAAAACATTGAAATATATTTACATTGACCAATCAGAATTGATCTGTAATTGTCTCGAAAGGTCTAATATCGATACATTTTTAGACGTCGCCAAATTGACTCGAGTTAAATGGAACATTTACACAATTTTCTCAAAACCGCCATCTGTCCATTTATTCTTTATCTGAGCCACTCTCCAAAAGTCATTGTTGAACTTCTAAGATTGCCACCTATGTACTAATGTTTACGAAGAAAAAACCTCTTGGAAGAATTTGTTTTTTAAGAAGAATTTGGGTTAGATGGGTAGTTTTTGACGGTTACTTAAAAACAGACCAAACTTTTTTTCTTCGAAAAATGACCAGTCACAATTAGATATTGATTGACGTATTTGGTCACTTAATAAATGTACATATTGATACAAAAATCACAAATGATCAATTTGTGATTGATCATACTAAGAAATAGTCATTTTTTTATTTAATAAACTTGAGAGTACATCTATTAAAAAAAAATGCTTAAAAAATGTAAAATTCCCGCCCATACCTTTTTTTTTTTTTTTTTATATATTCATATAGAGGAACGTGTAAAGTAAGATTAGTTTTGATTAGTTTAATTTACTCCTTATTTATCTTTACTTTTAAAGGTAAAATAGTTTTTTTTTTTTTTGGTCTACAGAAACCTACTTTCCCATATATTTTTGTTAAGCAATTCAACAAGAAACCCTAACTTTCTTTTACTTCCCAACTAGAATTCACAGAACACGGTACAAACAAAAAGATTTATACCTTTCTTTAAACATTCTTACATTCAAATTCGTATTTTTTTTAGAACCAAGATATTTAAAGATTATTTTAAATATTCCTTCCAAAATCATATTTTTCTGTGTTACTTAGGGTAATATGTAGTAACGCCCCTCCCGAGCTAGAAGTTTGAAAATAATGTTAGCTTAACTAAAACTTAATGGTTGACTGAGATAGATCTTGGACTTATTTATTACCGACTAGTTTAAAAGGTCCTACATTTCTAAATGTAATCAATAAAAAAAAATAGCTTCATATACATAACATTTACATTTGTCATGAGATTTTCGAATCTTGTATTTAGAATATAATTCACTTATTTTTTTGGTCTATGTTTAAAAAAAAATAGATAAAATGATTAAAGACTAATTTAAATGTCAAAGATAAAATGAGAGTTTTTAAAAAATAAAAATAACACTAAAGTTAAAGTACATATGTAAACCACCGATGGTGGTGATGGTGTGGTAACAAAGAAGGCATACTTAGAGTCTTGGCTTTTATCAGGCTTCAAGTTTGAGTCGTGATGCACATTGAGTCTAGTTTTTGGCAAAAAAGATTTGCGTTGTCTATTCTTAAAACTTGGGGTCTGCTAATATGAAGAATAAGGATTAGGTTTCTTGTCATCTAATCGGATAACTAGTGAACTCAATCAATAACCACTGGAACGGGGACGTAAGGATGCCATTGATCCCTTTTACTTGTGCGGCAGGGGGGGAGTGCATGTCTGAGATTGAATAATAATAAAAAAAAAAGATAAGCATTCGGACAAGTATAAGGACAATTATTTGGTTCTTTAGAGGAAAAGAAAAGGAAAAAGAATAAAAACGAGGGACATTAGTTTGGTGAGCTTTTCATGTTGTGGCCATGTTTTACATGCAATTGGCTGAGCAAACTGACACCTAAGAAATGGTACTCCAAACCATGAAAGTCTAAATGAGCAAAGCTCAGTAAGTGGAAACATATGTATGGATATATCATGCGTGAAATCCTCATCTTACTGTATCCACTTTCAGTAATTTTGAAACATTCTCAGTCACTTTGAAATATTCTCAGTCAAAACTGTCATGGGTCCCGTCAAGTGTAAAATCTGATTTAGTACTCGATAGGCCATGTATGTTTACTAGAGTCCTTTTCATAATAATCCTAATTTGACCCTTTTTAGTTCAATCTGGTTTCAATAACGTCTAACAGAAACCATTTTTATCTGTCTCAATGAGATCTTTTCAGAATATCATCTCAAAAATGTCTTTTTCAGTTCAATCTGCCTATCCAGGCACTAAATCATAATTCACACTTCATTTTAAAATAGGAAATACGGATACAATAGCTTTTCCTTTCGTAAACATGTTTGTGAAACAATGTCATTGCTTTCTTCAAAAATCATGAAAACATTCTCGTGCAGTCATGCTCATGAATATGAAAGCATCATGCAAATATCATCATAATATTAACAAACATACCACTCACATAATATCGTCCTTGTAAGCAGTTGAGAGTTTTCTACTTACCTCAAATAGGCGGGTTGTTACATATGCTCTGTCCCAGGATGTTTCTGATTGCTAGTTGCCACTATCACTATGCTTATCAGTGATAGTTTTATCGTGTTACCGGTGGTAGTTTACCATGTTATTGATAGTTCCTAACGTGTTACCAGAGATATCGAATCGGCCTACTAAAAACAGTACGAGATAGCTTCTTGGTAATGTACTTTCACTGGCCATTAGAGGACCTCGGTGAAGTACTTGTGCCAATCTAGACATATCTAACCAAAAAAAAAAAAAAAAAAAACAACTTAAGGTTGGCGTCAAATCTGACTAGATCCATTCAACACAAATGAGAGACTGAAGAAAGTCAAAAGGAGATACTACTTCTTATAGTAATAATCGACTTATCAATTAGCTATTGAATTTAACGACTCCTAAACTCAGTCATTAATCTATTATAAATCGATCATAGAATCACTAGTTATAATATCACGCTATCGTTACGTTTCAATACATAGTAACCACTTGGTAAAAATAAAAAAATATATATATAATAGAAAAATACTCCTTTGCATTTGCTATTCTGAAAAAGTGACCGATAACTTCTGTGAGCAACTTCTAGTTTAATAGTGTGTGTGGGAGATTTATGCCAATTCAACACCATGTTCCCTTCATTTGAGTTTTCATCTTCTTTCGATGTATAATGTCACGTCAATTAAATTAGTATAACGTATAAGGTATTTTGATTAAAATGACATGATATTATTAAAGTATTTATGAGTCGAATTTTATCCATAAGCCGTCTAACTAAAGTTCAAAATCATCCAAACCATCACTGTTAGAGCCAAGTAAACAGAGAAGTACGAAAAAGAGGTGGAGAAATACGTCGAGATAAATCGGAGCTGCAGCCAAATTCGGAGTCGAGTTGCTTGATTAAATTGGCGTCGTAGACGGCAGATCATAAAACCGCAAAACATGATGGTCGATGCCAAAGCAGAAAATAACCCCCTCTATCTTCCCCCACAAGAAAGTTTATCTGCAATTTGTTCAATCAATTCTACAACATTAGTTTCCATATCATTTCAAAGCAAAAGTGATTAGTTAAAAGATACATATATTTTTACATGTGTTTTAAAATACGATAAATTAGGGTGAGCTTGGTAGGCACACTCAAACTCAAATTTTTCAATTCAATTTTTGTCTTTTTTGAAAAAGTTTTTTGTCTTTTTAAAAAAGTCAACAAAAATTACTATTCAAACTTAAAAATCTCAACTCAACTCAAACTCAACTCATTCACCAAACACCCCGTAAGTAAGCACGTGCAACGTATGTCGAACAATACTAGTATAAGTTAGAGGGTCTCAATGTAGAGAGGCAAACAGAAACGGGCCTAGAAATTAAGCTGAAATCCCATTCTCACTTGACTGCCCAGAATGTGTTCAAAGTTAGGCTAACGACCATGACGGTGTAAAGAATTGTTAACTGTCCCTGTTGCCAAATACAAAATTAATTTACGAATTAATACAAGACATACAATATGAACTAGTATATTACGTACACACACACATATATATAAACACACATACCAAATAGTATAAGATATATGTAAATCAAGTAGTAATTATTAAGTTACATTTGTTGAATTTGTACTACAAAATTTATCCTAGATAACTATGGTTCATTTTTAATAGAGAGAAGAATGTTTAATATGCGAAAAAAAAAGATGCGGATGCTAGAGGAGTAGTGCTAGTGCATCTATTGATTTTTATTATACTATTTTATTACAAATTTTCGTAAGATATATGCAAATCAATTAATAGGTATTAAGTTATATTTATTGGAGCCGTATGACTGTTGGATAGAAGACTTATTATTTTAGATATATGTAATTCATTTAACAAAGGGAAGAATGTTTAATATGTGGAAAAAAAAGATGAGGATGCTTAGAGGAATAGTGTTAGTGCATCCAGTGATTTTCGTTGTCACCATTTACTTTAAAACAAATGTGGAAAATATTTTTTTTAATGGAAAGTTAATAACTTGACCGAAATTTCTCCTCACTCAAAAATATGAAACTTAATGAGACTCACTCAAATAACAATGGAGCATGCAATTCAAGAAATCGATCTCAGTAATTTATTCTTTGAAGAAAATTTTTAGACCTACTCACACAATAGTAAAAAGAATTAACTTATTATTACTGAAATTATAGCAACTATGTCATTTTTTAAAATATTCATGATAAATAACATATTTTAAATTTAATTTAGATAAATAACATGTTTACGGTTAATAATCTATTTATAAGAATGTTTATAAGATAATTTTGCAGTAAATATACTTCGTAAACAAATTATTTATCATAACTATGCTATTACCTCAAACGTTTTAAAATATGTTATTTATCATAAATATTTTTAAAAAATTCTGTTTACTAGTTTCTCCCTTATCACTGTCAGTATTATTATTGTTGGTTCTTGATCTTCTTCTTCTCATATTATGTGTGTACATGGAGTATGCCCAAAACAAAACAAAAAAAACCGTGAACAATTCTTTTTGGTTTTGCACGAGAAGGAGAAAAAAATGAAATAAAAAAATTCCTTTCAAGTAGGCAAGTCCGATAGAAAAAGCCATCCCACATGTAAACAGTGCAAGAACAAAAAAAATTCGGAGGATGAATATCACAAAAATAGAACAATAGCATCACAACTCCCACCCACCAAAAAAGAAAAAGAAATCAAGAAAATAAGAAGAAAATTTTCAAGAAATTATTTGATTAATATGCATATACATAGCCATAAGAGTTCCTTTTTGAAAACACAAACAAATACGAATGGTCCATTTGGTGAAACGGTTTAAGTTAAAATTTTTAAATTTGAGATAGTTAACTTTTTAAAAATTAGTTATAAATTTTTATTGACTTTTCAAAAAAAAGACAAAAACTAATATAAAAAATATGAGTTTAAGATGTAATATCAAATTAAATGTAAAGAATTATGGAGGAAGATAAACTAAAAGGGAACACCTTTTTTTCCCTTCTACGTTTCAAATTAATTTTGCCTTTGTTGGGAGAAGTGAAGTGGCGTTACAACTCAAAGGCAAAAACACAGTAAGATATAGGATATAAAAATAAATAATAATAAAGGCATTACAATAATTTATCGTAAATAGTGATCATTGCCCCAAATAAAATGAATTCACAATGATACATCATTATTAATAGGGATAATAAATATTTTTAATACGTATCTTGAAATTAGGGTTAATCAATGATATGGTGGTATGTTTTCAATTCCTTTGAAAAAAGACGACTTCTGTTTATAATTAATGTAGGGATGCTTTGGAAAAAAATATAAAGAAAATTATCCAAATAGTAAACTTTTTTTTCATAATGGCATGTATAGATGAAAAAAAAGTTTACTATTTGGATAATTTTCTCTATATTTTTTTTCCAAAGCATTCCTACATTAATTATAAACAGAAGTCGTCTTTTTTTTCAAAGGAATTGAAAACATACCACCATATCATTGATTAACCCTAATTTCAACATACGTATTAAGAATATTTATTATCCCTATTAATGATGTATCATTGTGAGTTCATTTTATTTGGGGTAATGATCACTATTTAAGATAAATTATTGTAATGCCTTTATTATTATTTTTTTATCCTATCTTACTGTGTTTTTGTCTTTGAGTTGGAATGCCACTTGCCAACAAAGGCAAAATTAATTTGAAACTATATATATGCCATTAGATAAAAATGTACATGCAATAATGCAAAAGTACTTATTTCTCGAATTTATGTGATTTGTACCTAAATTTTTTTTTTTTTTTACGTGATCTGAACGGCTTGATTTGAACTAAAAAAAATTTGAACATAAGTATTTGATGACCATCCGAATAAAAATTTGGATATGCACATAAATAGTCATTTGAAATCATAATAATTTTTTGAACAAATCTTACAAAATCCCAATGTCCATGACATATATTAGTCGTCTATTTCTTCGTTCTTTAACGTACTTAAAAAACATTTCAATTGGACAAAAAATGAATACATTAAGTGAAGAGTTCAATTAATATAAAACATTGTATATTAATCTACTTTTGGACCTGAAAAGATTAAAAAAAAAAACCTTTTAGGAAATTCTGTCAAATATGTCCTTATTAGGAGCGGTTTTAACGTGAAGGAAGGTTAAAAAGAAAATGTAAATAAACGACCCAAAAAAATAGTGTTAAAAAAAACAACAAATAAATAAGTTAAAAATATAAAAAAACAACAACCAGTTGACTGACAAAGTCATGGACCCAGGTGACCTAAAGAGTGGAGTCTACTCAGTCCATTTAGAAAGAGTGTAATGAGTACAAGATTCATACTTTAGCAGGCAAAAAGTAGACACCAATTCCTTTTTGGTTATCACAACTTTTCTCCCCCTCGTTTTTGAACTTCCAAAGTTTCAAAGTTTGAACTAGATTCCCTCTTTCTAGAGTGAAGCCCAAGTAGATAAAAAAAAAAAAAAAAGTACGATAAAAAATAAAATAAAAATAAAAACTTTCTACTAATAATACTCCTATTAGTTGTATTTTTCTGTATGTTTTGAATCTAATCAAAATTTCCTTAAATAATAAAAAGTAGATAAAATTGATAAAGTTTTACTTTATTATTAAGTATAGTTTTTCGTATCTTATCGTAGAATTGTCGAATTAAAAAAAAAATGTGATGGTCTCATCTTGGGATGAAAAAGATGCCTTTGAGCCTTACGTTAAACTCTTCCAAAGTAAAGTAAGGAAACCATATTACTAACATCATGTTTCTTTAGGCATATTATATTAGTACCCTGCATGGTGGGTGGAACTTGAGGCTCAAAAAAATTTTTTTTTATCCAAAATGTTAATGCATACAATAATGTCACATGCACGTTAGCCAAAAAGAAGTGTCACACCTAATCCTAAACCTACCTCATTTTTTTTTTTTTTAATCTTTGAGTTTCGTAGTGTGTGTATTATTTTTTTTTTTAAATGAATTGATTATGCTAACTAATATTTTGAAGATTTAATTTGACATTCCTTCAAATAAGTTGTCTTAGACTATAAATAATTGAGTGATTGATAGGGATACAAAGTTGGCACATTCTTATATTAAAATTTTCACTTCTAAGCAAGGTGGTCCCTACTTTAAGAACATGTGAGACATAAAAAGTTCCAACAACTCATCGAATAGAAATAATTAGCAATGATTTCAACTAAATTATTGCCTTTTTTTTTTTTTTAAATCTTTTAACGAGAACATAATCTGTAGGGCTGTCAATTCGTGTCTCGTGTTGTGTTTGAGTCGTGTCGAATTTTTTCTTCCCCAACCCGAACACGACCCGTGACACGAAACCGCGATACGAACACGACATGAACTCCTAATGGATTGACACGACACGGCACAAACTTGACCCCCGACACGAACTTGACCCGAAATTGACCCACAACACGAAATTGACCCAAAATTGACACGAAATTAACACGTAACATGAAATTGACACGAAATTAACATGAAATTGACAAGAAATTTGACCCGAAATTGACCCAAAATTGACACGAAATTGACACATGACCTGAAATTAACACGAAAAATGGACACGAAATTGGCACGAAAAAAACGGATCCACCCGAACACAACACGATTTTTTTCGTGTAAAAATTTTCCAACCCGAACACAACCCGCCCCTTAATTTTCACAAACCGAACCCGTAAAATTCGTGTCGTTTTCGAGTCGTGTCGTCGTGTCGCAACCCGTATTGCCACCCCTAATAATCTGTGACATTTCTCATGGTAAAGATAGGTAAAAACATTACCCTTCCATTGAAAAAAAATACATTATTATTGTTGTGTTAATGAACCATCAAATTTTAACAATTAGGTCCACATTCATAAATGTATTATAAATATTCATCATCAGAAGGTACTCTGCCATATGATTGTTGGGTGAGATAATCTTTCTATTGTGCAGGACAGAATGTCAAACCCCAAAAAAAAAGTGTAAAACCATAATTTTATTATTAATTATCTGAACAAAAAAATAAAAAAATAAAAAAAATCCCTTAACACAACTTTGGTCCCAAAATCTCTTAACAAAGTAGCATATTGTATAGAGACCAATTACAACTCATTCATGGGACTTTTAAGAAATTAATTGGATCAAAAGCATGTATACAATAGACAAACAAAATTAAAAACAAAAAGTAAAAAATAAATAAATTAAAATTAAAAAATTATGACATGATAATTAATAAAAAAGGATGAAAGAATGTCTTTCACCTTTTTATAATATCTGTATGTATATTAATTGACGAGAATGCATGAAAATAAAATTAATTTATGTGATAACGACTCAATCATTATATGATAATATTTAGTTATTATAATTAAACCGTGATACACGATGATTATTCAATTGTCACGGACTACCTTCGAGGAGAAAGTCGAAAGCATTATCCTTTTACATACGTCAAGGAAGACACAAGTACAATTCGAAAAAATAAAAATAAAAATTTCCTTAAAAAAAAAAAACAAACAAACAAAATAGGAAAAAAAAAAAAAAAGAAGCCGTATGTGCCAGCAAAGATAGTCAAGTCAACCCCATCAGTCGAACGGCCAATATCGCGCCGATCCCCACACTTGAAATCTGGAGCGTCAACATTATTCACTCAAAGTATGTGGGCCCGGCACCACGATGACACGTCGTCGCAAGGCGACAAGACTACGTGGCAAAGGGATTCGGGGGAACGAGGAGTGAGCCGTCCGATCCGATCCGATCTGATATGATTTAATTAGATTTCTTTTACTTTTGGGTTGATTATCTCCGACAAACAAAAGGTTCTCCGGATCCAGCGGAGCTTAATTTTGGTGGGGCCCACGGATTGGGATTGGTTCGATCCTGGCCGTTGATATGAAGTTCGTGGGGTTCCACTAATTTGCTTGTACGTCACCAACGGACAAGAGGTTGTTCTCCATTTCAGTTGGAATCAATTGGACTTGGATTTTCTTTCCGATATGACCCTCAAGACTGTACTAGAATAACGACTTTGCCATCACTCGGCAAAAGCTGTTTCCTAGAGGTTCGCGGTCCGTGTTTTTTCTTTTCATTTTTCTATATTGATATTTATTTGATTTTGAAAAAAAAAAAATTCCTCTCTCTCTCTCTCTCTCTATATCTCTCTCCTTCCCGTGTTTTCTTCCCGGCCGCACTTTCTCTCTCCGACGCCGGTGCCGCCGCCGCATTTGTTTCTCGCCACTGCAGACGCCGATCTAACTCGCATTGCATAAACGGTCCTCGTCGGACCTCTGAGGAAGCTGTGGAATCGGGACCGGCATTGCCCCCAAATCGCTCCGCCGCCATCTTCGCCGCCTGGCACAGCTGGCTGGGCTAATACCAGCCCAAACTGCTGCAACAATCAGGAGCGTAAGCTTTCTCGCCTCCTGCGGCGGTGCCAGAAGCCGACGCCTCGTTCTCGCCACCAGAGCGTAAGCTCGGGGCCGATACGCCCCAGTGCGTACGCCCTGGGCGCTTTTTGCAACAACAATGGTAACAACCCGACGTGTTTGTTTGGCTGCATTGTTGAATGCTGTTTAGATGTGATTATATAGTTAATGTATTTGTACAGTGTTTACATGGAGTTTCATGGCCATTATTTCATTTTTTTTTGTTCTCAATTTTGCTTTTTTTTTTTTTTTTAATACGACAATTATATGTTGGATGTGTTGATGATGTTCTTGGTGCTACAGGCCGCTCAAGTTAATTTTGTGGTTGGATCTCATGTCTGGATTGAGGATCCCGAGGTAGCTTGGATTGATGGAGAAATTCTTGAAGTTAATGGTGAAGAGATTATAGCCGATTGCACCTCAGGGAAAACAGTGAGTGTTTGTTTCGATCGTATTAGGTTATCGTCTTGCATACGTGACGGTTATGGTTAAGAGGCATCTGTTTCTATAAACTTGGTAGTGTTTATGTTGCTTAGTTTTCCTTATAACAATTAATATGCACGAGAAACAGTTGAATTTAGTTTTGATCGTATTAGGTTATCGTCTTGTGTACGTGACTGGTTATGGTTAAGGGGCATCTGTTTCTATAAAGTTGGTAGTTTTTATATTCCTTAGTTTTACTTGTCACAATAAATATGCACAAGAAACAGTTGAATTTAGTTTGGAATACGCTATGATCTGCGTTTTTGTAGAAGAAGTCGAAAATGTTTGAATGAGCATCGCTGAGATTTTCTTTCCGTTTTCGGTTTTAACTCCAAAATGAAACCTCTTTACATGAGTTGATTACACTGGGAACTTTCTGATGCAAAGTTTATTGCTAGTAAAGAAAGAAGAGTTGGCTTGTTTGTGGTGACTTGTTTCACTTTGGCTACTATGTGGTAGAGAAAGTTTGATACTTTGCTTTGCATTTGGATAACATTTCTTGTTTTTCTTAATTAAAAAAATATTTCAATTGGGGTTGATAGAATACTCGAATATTGTTTAATCCATATCATCCTTCCTCATTTACTGTGATCATGTATTTTACTTTCGAAAAATTAACGGGATAAAAATCATGACGTTGAAGTGTTACTATCAAAGTAACGTACGGAAAAGATAGGGTGACCCTTCCACAAAAAAAAAAAAAAAAAATGTAATTGTACATTTTGTTGTAGGTTGTTGCCAAAGCATCTAATGCCTATCCAAAGGATCCAGAATTTCCTCCGTGTGGTGTGGATGATATGACGAGACTGGCTTATCTACACGAACCAGGGGTTCTGCATAATTTAAAATGTCGATATGACATAAATGAAATATATGTAAGTACTGCGATTCTGGTCCTCCCACTTCCCTTTGTTGATTGTTTTTGGATTCATTTTGAACTGGACAGTTCTTTTATAATGGCAACAAGACACGTTCTTTTGTAATAAAGTTCATTTCTTTCTTTGTCTCAATTTGGCGGATGTGAGGCACGGACAAATGCATTTATTTGTTGCAAGTATTGAATTTCATGCTGCTTGTTTTAGGTGTATTAATATTTTGCCATATGAAGCTAAACTCCCTAATCGTGTTTCCAGACTTACACGGGGAATATACTAATAGCTGTAAATCCTTTTCGAAGATTACCTCATTTGTATGATAATCACATGATGGAACAATATAAAAGGGCTGCTTTTGGTGAGCTAAGCCCACATCCTTTTGCTATTGCTGATTATGCATACAGGTAATCTCTTCAATTTTTGTTGTCAGTTTCGTGCTGAGGGATTATATACTTTCATTGCCCCTGACAAATGGAACAAAATGCAGACTGATGGTTAATGAGGGAATTAGCCAGTCAATTTTAGTTAGTGGAGAAAGTGGAGCTGGTAAAACGGAGAGTACAAAGATGCTTATGCGTTATCTTGCTTATCTGGGTGGAAGAGCGGCCACTGATGGGCGTTCAGTGGAGCAGCAAGTCCTCGAGGTAACAAATTTCACAGTAACATGGGCAAATGTGTGATTACAGTTTGTCCTTCTAATATTATTGAGTGTCTCTCCATTGCTTCCATTTGGCAGCTGATGTTGCACTTGCAATATAATTTGATTTACTTGCTTCTTTTTCTTTGTTGGCAGTCTAATCCTGTTCTTGAAGCATTTGGTAATGCAAAAACTGTCAGGAACAATAATTCCAGGTGGGAAACTAATATTTTAAATTTGGCTTATACCTACTTTCCAACTGTGTTAATTGCTCTCCTGAATTTACTGTAATACAATTGCAGTCGATTTGGTAAGTTTGTGGAGCTTCAGTTTGACGGTAGGGGGAGAATCTCAGGAGCTGCAATTAGAACTTATTTATTGGAACGATCTCGTGTTTGTCAAGTATCTGATCCTGAAAGAAATTACCATTGCTTTTACATGCTTTGTGCTGCACCATCAGAGGTAAGTTAGTCTCTATTTTGCATGCAAAATGTTATTTTTATAGCAATTCAGATGTCCTCTTATGTCTCTACAATTAATGTTTAGTCGTTGTTTCTTCTTTGGTCTAAAAAATTTTGATTTTCGAGATAATCAGATGATTTCTAGCCTATAGTTTGCCCAATATTTCATAAATGTATTTCTTATGTTGCCCTATCCTAAATTTGGTAATTAGCTCCTTACAGAGTGCAAAATCCTTGAAGGACGAAAATGTGATGAGAGAAAATAGCAAGTACAGCTTATTTAATGCTAGTTGTGTAATGGTCAAATAAATGCTCTCTTGCGTTTGGTGATTAATACTATTATTGCAGCTATAGTGTTCTTTTTGCTTTTCTTCTAGCTAAATTGATTTCTTAAGTGATTTCAGAACATCATATGTATTCTTACGATGAATTTCTAACATCCATATTATTCTCTTTCTCAATATTAGGATGTCGAGCAATACAAATTGGGAAACGTGAGAACATTTCATTATCTAAATCAGTCAAATTGCTATGAATTGGATGGAGTTGATGATTCCAAGGAGTACCTTGCAACTAGGAAAGCTATGGACATTGTCGGGATTGGCTCTAACGAGCAGGTTGTGTTTTTAGATAAATAATAAGCATGAAATATTGTTGCTAAACCTATCCAAAAAAAAAAAAAAAAAAAGAACAAAAATCTTGTTGCTAAAGGTCTCTAAAATCGGTTCTTTTCCCAGGAGGCAATATTTCGAGTTGTGGCTGCAATACTCCACTTAGGGAACATTGAATTCACTAAGGGGCCTGAAACAGATTCATCTGAACCTAAGGATGAGAAATCTCGTTTCCATCTTAAAACAGCGGCTGAACTTTTCATGTATGATAATATTATATACTACTTTTGAGAAGGTGCATAAAGAGTGATTCTAGAGTAATGAAAGGCTAACCCTTTATTTTGCAACTTTTGTTAGGTGTGACGAAAAGTCTCTTGAAGACTCTTTATGTAAACGTGTGATTGTGACCCGTGATGAGACCATAACAAAATGTCTGGATCCTGACTCAGCCACTGTCAGTAGAGATGCTTTAGCCAAAATTGTTTATTCAAGATTGTTTGACTGGTAGGACAGTACATTAAATAAGTTTCAATTGTGTAATTGAGAGTATAACTTAGAAGAGACATTTATCATTATTTGATAGTTAATGCTGTGAACTCTTACTGCCACAGGATTGTGAACAAGATCAATAACTCTATCGGTCAAGATCCTGATTCAAAGCACTTGATTGGGGTTCTAGATATTTATGGATTCGAGAGTTTCAAGACAAACAGGTGCTTAACCGGTATGCCTTTTGTTTTCATTAGTTAGAGAGGTTAAACTATTTAAAGGGACTGCATAAATCGCTTTATTTCATGAGGTACTTGGAGGATTTTTTTTTTTTGGTATAATGCCAATGATTCCTCATATTCGGCTTATTGTGCCTATACTAATCTGTTATGGAAGACAACTGGAATAAGATTTAGGAGTAATAAACGAAAAGAATTAAAATTTATGGGTTCTGATGTTGTGTTTACCAAAATTGTTAGGAATCTGAGCGAGAAAGAATTTAATTCCGTTCCAATGTTGACAAATTAAGGAATAGGAAGCAGAGCGAAGATGATTACCAAAATACCCTGTTGCGCATTATATTTTAACTATTTGTAAAGGGTATGATGGTAATTGAAAGTCGACGTTACAAAATGGAAACAAATTTTAGAGACATTCCTCAGTCAGTACTCCTGATTTTATACCTCCAAAGGAATTAATTTTCTGATGTGTAATTTAATACAAGAATTTGGAGTTATCCCATTCAATCCCTTTACTGATTGGTAAAAACACCATTGCTGTCAACGTTTTCGTCTTTCCAATGCTTTGTGAAGTGGTTTCACTTGGTGCAGATAAGCCAACATTGAGAGAATGTTATTGTGAGAGCTCTTTATTACTTGTTGTTTGGTTTGCTAATGAAACCCCAGTCTTTTAATGGAGGATCTCTTGTTTCGAGAAATAAAATTAAGAGGATCAAACCATTTCTTCTGACATATCTTTTGTTGACTCTGTGTCTTTTTCCTTTGAATGCTTTGATCATGAAAGAATAATCCTTTTTTGTTTTAGGAATTCCTTAATAATAACCCATTTCTCATTTCTTAGGATTTATATGACAAAGTCTTCTAATTGTATTTTAATAGTCTTGGGTTTTACTTTGCTGATTTGCTTAATATTTGTGGGCTGTTAACTTGCTCTGCAGCTTTGAACAATTCTGCATCAATTTGACAAATGAAAAACTACAGCAACATTTCAATCAGGTTTGAGAAGACCCGTTTTATTTGTTTGTCTTTCAAGATCTTCCTCTCCTTTTTTTTTTTTTTTTTTTTTCCGACTAACCTAGATTACTGTTTGACAGCATGTTTTCAAGATGGAGCAAGAAGAATATACAAAGGAAGAGATTGACTGGAGTTACATAGAGTTCATAGATAATCAGGACGTACTTGATCTTATTGAGAAGGTAGGTTGTTCTTTTCAATTTATTTTGTTTACATAGAAATTTCCTTGATTTTATGCCCTTATCCTTTTTGTCTATTAATATTTTTGAATGTCAATGTTCACTTATTACTGCAACAGAAATTAAACTGGTGAAATTTTTCTTCGAAATTGTTGTTTATGTGCGTGCCAATATGTCTTTATGCTCACTAAATTGTTAGAAAATTTCATCTTTTAATATGCATTCATCAATTTTTCCTCCACATTATTGTGATTTCATTTTCTTTATGAAAAAAAAATTTCTTTCTTTCTATAAGAATATAGTTGCACGTTCATTAGTGATATTGGGGGTTGTATCTTCCCTTCTTCCATGAGTGAGATATGTTTGACGGATGAGAGGGAGAGAATAATTTATTATTGTATCGCTGTTCTAATTTTTTACACGTCTAAAAATGCAGAAGCCTGGAGGGATCTTTGCTCTACTGGATGAGGCATGGTGTGTCCTGAAATATAAAACATTAATGCAATAATACGCCGTTTCTTTAAGATGCGATGCAGCTAGCTTAATATTTGAAATGAGATGATGACACAGCCCTTGATTATTTTTTGTAGCATGTTTCCAAGGTCAACACATGAGACTTTCGCACAGAAGCTTTATCAAACTTTTAAGGACCATAAACGATTTAGCAAGCCAAAGTTGTCACGCAGTGACTTCACAATTAGTCATTATGCTGGAGAAGTAAGTTCGAAGTTCACGTGTCCCATATGAATTATAAAACCCTTGAAGATCCTTGAATCTAATTTGGTAGAGAAGCAACCAAACAATTGCAAGCTATTTACTTTAATGGAACGTTTTTACTTTCAGGTTACTTATCAAACAGAACACTTCCTGGATAAGAACAAGGATTATGTTGTTGCAGAGCATCAGGATCTGTTGAGTGCATCCAAGTGTTCTTTCGTTTCAGGCTTGTTCCCTCCTTTACCCGAAGAATCTTCCAAATCATCAAAGTTCTCTTCGATAGGCTCTAGATTTAAGGTCCGGTTTTTCTTCTAAGTTATGTATATGCTTAGGCTAAATTGTTCATTTCCTTTATGGTCAATTTCATTTTCTGATATGCTTTGTACAGCAACAATTGCAAGCTTTGCTTGAAACGCTGAGTGTCACTGAGCCACACTACATACGATGTGTGAAGCCAAACAATCTTCTAAAGCCTGCTATATTTGAGAATAACAACATTTTGCAGCAGCTTCGCTGCGGGGTAAGTTTTATCAGTTTGGTGTTCCATATGTGATGGGTGTGCCATCTATGTATGAGTCTAGCACTTACGATCATAATGTGTTGGAAAATAACTAATTTCAGGGAGTCATGGAGGCAATTAGGATCAGTTGCGCCGGATATCCCACAAGAAAGCCATTCAATGAATTTGTCAGTCGTTTTGGTATCTTGGCACCAGATGTCTTATTTGGGAGGTTGGTTCAACAAAATTCAGAAGAATAAAGAAGCTTCGTGTGTGTGTGTGTGTGTGGAAGCAAATTTTTTCTAATAACATATGTTAACATATGTTAGTTGTTCAATTGTAGCTGTGATGAGATCACTGCTTGTAATCGGATTCTAGAGAAGGTGAACCTCAAGGGTTATCAGGTACATAGATTATTGCTTTTACTTTTAGTAATTGACCTGATTCTGTTCTCTATGATAGGATTTTAAGAAAAAATCTTTTCACCTGTTTTCATGGCAGATTGGCAAAACCAAAGTGTTTCTCAGAGCAGGTCAGATGGCAGAATTAGATGCTTGTCGAAGTGAAGTCCTAGGAAGATCTGCAAGCATCATCCAAAGAAAAGTTCGATCATATCTTGCTCGCAAAAACTTTGTCATGTTACGGGTGTCCGCGATTCAAATTCAAGCCTTATGTAGAGGTATCAAATTGTTTGTACTTGGTTTTCTTAGTAAAAGCCGTTTTTGTAGTTCATGAAATTATGGCTATTATTTGAGTATCATGCAAATGTTTTCCTGATCCTAATTGCAGGACAAGTTGCACGCTATCAGTATGAATGCATGAGAAGAGAGGCTGCTTCTGTCAAAATCCAGAAACATTATCGTATGTGTCTTGCTAGGAATACCTACCAAAAGTTGTATTCTTCAGCTGTTCTTATTCAGGCATGTATGCGTGGGATGGATACTCGTAATGAGCTTAAATTCAGGAAGCAGACAAGAGCTGCTATTATTATCCAGGTAAAAGATAGCATGACCAAGAGAAAGTAGTGGTTGCATTGTGAAGCTTGGGAAGTTCTTAATTCATGGATGAGTATCGTAAAAGTTCATAGACATTCAAAGATAAATTTGCTGAAATACTTTTTTTTTCATCTAAAAAGTATGGTGCTCTTTCAAGGGAGTATGCCATGTGAGATGATGCAATTATTAGCTTTAAGGCTCACATAAATAAACAGTGAATTTAAATTGGTTTTGGTATAAGGATTTTCATTCATTGTAACGTTTGATGTTAACTAATTGTTATTATCAACTATTTTAGAGTCAATGCCGGAAATACTTGGCGTGCCATTGTTATTTGCGGGTAAAGAAAGCAGCGGTGACCACACAATGTGCTTGGAGAGGAAAGGTTGCACGTAGAGAATTAAGAAAGCTCAAAATGGTAATGCCCAAGTCTTTTCATTCTTGTGCTCCTTGGTTTCTGCCCCACGTGGGTATTGATAATTCAATTCATATTTTTTTGATTTTATGCCAACGTTGTCCCTGTCTTTTTTAGGCTGCTAAGGAAACTGGTGCTCTTCAAGCTGCCAAAAACAAGCTGGAAAAGCAAGTTGAAGAACTGACCTGGCGTCTGCAGCTGGAGAAACGGATGAGGGTAAGGTTTCTTTGTTCTTCTTATTATCAATATGTAATTTCTATCCTGTTTGTATTTTCCCAGTTATTACATAGGGACAATGAGTTCTATGTAATGGTACTTAGAGAATGCTTTGTGCTATCCATTTTTAGGTGTGGCTGGATTTCTTACTGATTTAGGCTCTTTCTTCTAAAAATATAGATGGTTATTATTATTATTATTTTGGTTTGGGGGAGTGGGTGGTGTAAAAACAATGTTTTAGGAATGCCATAAAGGTTTAGTACGTATTTCTTATTCACCATTTTTGCTAATGATCTCAGCCTCTACTATAAGCCCTTAAATTGGTAAAGAATGATAAAATGTGTGTTGATTCCGGCAATGAAATATCTGCCACTATTTTGATTTGGTTATGTGAAAATGTTGAAATCTGCATACCTCTGTTCCTTTCCTGCTTGTCAACATTGTAGATTAATCAAGTTACCATTGATGCAGGCCGACCTCGAGGAAACCAAAACACAGGAAAATGCAAAACTGCAGACTGCTTTGCAAGAGATGCAACTTCAGTTTACAGAAACTAAAGAACTGCTTGTCAAGGAACGTGAGGCTGTGAAGCAAGCAGCTGAACAGGTTCCAATTATACAGGAGGTTCCAGTTATCGATCATGAAATGATTAATAAACTTACTACTGAAAATGAGCAGCTTAAGGTGAGTTACCAATTTCTCTTTTAGTCATCTGTGTCTCTAAATAGGACCTTAGGTTCTTGATAAAATGGCTTTCAAATGAAACTGTACGTGAGGATTTTAGTTTTTTAGTTTATAGTTTGTGATATTAACCTGGCTGTTACACTTGGCAGGCTTTGGTAAATTCACTGGAAAAGAAAATTGACGAAACAGAGAAAAAATTTGAAGAAACTAGTAGGCTTAGTGAAGAGCGTTTAAAGCAGTCTTTAGAAGCGGAGACGAAGATAATTGAACTAAAGACTGCCATGCAAAGGTTCGTCTACATCTATCAAATTGTGCTTGGTTACATGACACAATCTTACCCTTTGAATTGATTCTGAATTGGAGAAATTTTCCTGTTTTGTTAGGTTTGTTTATTTAATCTAAATCTAAGTAATTGCTGATTTCTTTCACAGGCTAGAAGAAAAACTTTCTGACATGGAAACCGAGGACCAAATTTTGCGTCAGCAGACATTGCTTACATCAGCTTCCAGGAGAATGTCCGAACATTTAGGAATTTCAGTTGCTGAGGTATCCATTATGTGTTTTGTTTGTTTATCTTTATCTTTATCTTTTTTCTTTTTTCTTTTTGTTTTTTCCATAGTGATCTTTCTTAAAATGTTTTATTGATTCTATTCCTCCCTCATTTTTGCAGCCCAAAGAAAATGGTCACCATGTAAGTGTTTATAAAGAAGCTAATATGGTTCACCTTTGTATGAAATGTACTGTTTGTCTCTTATCTATGTAGCCCTGTATATGTTCTGAGAGAGTCTACTTTCTTCAGGAACCGCCAAGTGCTATGCCATCGAAAAAGTTTGGTGTCTCTGACAGTAAATTGAGGAGATCTCAAATTGAGAGGCAGCATGTAAGTGCTTGAAGGGAGAATAACAAGCTTCGTAGTTTATTTATCTTTTCTTTCTGAACTTTTCAGGTGCAATTCAAGTAGGTTATATGTCTCATTTCATTCACCGTGTTGTAGGAGAACGTAGATTCTCTTATCAAATGTGTGTCACAAGATCTTGGCTTCAGCGATGGAAAGCCAGTTGCAGCATTTACCATATACAAATGTCTTCTCCACTGGAAATCGTTTGAAGCAGAAAGAACGAGTGTATTTGATCGCCTCATACAGATGATTGGTTCTGCAATAGAGGTAATTTTATATACATCACAAAGTCATTCCCATTGTTAGTTAGGTTTGTGTTTTTGGATTCTAATATTCCCTACTGTGAAATTCACTGACATATAGGAAATTTTCTGTCTTTTTTTTTTTAATGGAAAAGCTTAATAAAGAGTGAATCTTCTAGTAACTTGAATGTGTTAGGCCAGCACAAAATTGGTGCTAAGTTCCCCCATACCACGCTATTCTGTTCTGGGATAAGATTAAGTTAGATGCTTTTGAGATGGGAATTGGTCGTTACATTTCTATTTCTCCTTTTAGATTTAAGATGTGGTTCGGCTAAATTCCGTTGTCCACTTTTCCGTTGGGGCATTCCTCTCACCAAAAAGGAGAAAAAACCATGAACTGAACTCTAACAGGGTAAAGTCTTTGGACTCAATCCTTTTGCAGGACCAAGATAACAATGATCATATGTCTTACTGGCTATCAAACACATCTACATTGCTTTTCATGCTCCAACGAAGTTTAAAAGCTACCGGTACTGCACCACGGAAGCCTCCAACCCCTACAACTTTGTTTGGGAGAATGACCCAAGTAATTTTGCACTTATTTCATTTGGAAGTTATATATTGTATTTACCTGTATTTTCTGGCGATTAAGTGAAGTTTATGGCTCGTGCATTGGAATACTTAAAGGACTCCTTTACTTCTCAGGGCTTCCGCTCATCTTCAGCCAACCTTTCAGTTGGTCCAATTGACGTAGTGCGACAAGTTGAGGCAAAATATCCAGCTTTGCTCTTTAAGCAGCAACTTACAGCATATGTGGAGAAGATATATGGAATCATTCGAGACAATTTAAAGAAGGACCTTTCTCCACTGCTTGCTTCTTGTATCCAGGTATAATTGAACAAAAAAAAAAAAAAAAATGGTCTATTCTACAAGGATTTGTGTTAATAGTTCATGTAAAAGAAAATGAATTATCTTTTCTGTGCTAACTAGCTTATAGGAGTTTCTTGAGCGATACCTTAGTTATATTCCGGAGTAGAAAGTTTCTGACCCCAGCTACGTGTTTTCTCGACAATTTAGGCACCTAGAACATCAAGAGGAAACATCTTAAAATCATCTGGAGGGTCAAATGGCAATAGTCCTCCGGCTAATCCATGGAGTATCATCATCAATAATCTCAATGGACTTCTCTGTACATTGAGAGAGAATTTTGTATGTGATTCACTATAACCATTTTAAAGCAAGTTATTGCTTCTTTTTTTATAAAATGTGAACTCATTGTTAGGGGCTTTGTTGCAGGTGCCTCCAGTTCTTGTTCAGAAGATATATACCCAAACTTTCTCCTACATTAACGTACAACTCTTTAATAGGTAATTTTCTGTTTCTATATTTTTTCCAAGTATTATTTAGACTAAAAGTAACCATAGTAAATTATTAATGTGCTGTTCCGTGATGCTGCGGCAGCCTTCTTCTGCGTCGAGAGTGTTGCACATTCAGCAATGGGGAATATGTGAAATCTGGGTTAGCTGAATTAGAGCTGTGGTGTTGCCAAGCAAAAGAAGAGGTACTTTTTTATTTTCATCAGGAGCATTCAAAGGACAACTTCTTTTCCACTTTTTAAACCACTTGGCTACTTTCTATAATCCATCTTGGACAGCAGTCGCATGCTATTTCACGAAATATTCCTAGTATTCTTGGGTTGATGATTCCTCTTTCTTTCAGTTTGCTGGCTCCTCATGGGATGAACTCAAACATGTGAGGCAGGCCGTTGGATTCTTGGTATGTTTCTTCAACTACGTTAAAGAAAAAAACAAAAAAAAAAGTCTAATTGCTTTAGATCACGTTGCTAGAGTCTATAATTACCAAAGGATATTACTGTCTTTTGTACAGTGGATGCGATTACCAAACTCATAAACTTAAAAAAAAAAAAAAAATTTGGAGCTCATTATAAAGTTCATAAGTAAGACAAAGGAATTATCTGATTTCGTGGTGACTCATTCTGGAAATTTTGCTTCTATTAAATTATATTTTCGGAATTACACTAATAAAGATATAGTGTATTTTCACGTGGTTTCTGAGCCAGTTCTTCAGCGGCGTCTAATTTGGGAAAACAATTTTTTGCAGGTCATACACCAAAAATCTAGAATATCATATGATGAAATTACAAATGACCTATGCCCAGTAAGTTTCTTCACTCCCTTTCTGCGGTGCATAAGTAGCAAAAGAAAATTTGTGTGTGAAACCAAACATGAGCTTTAAGATTAAAGTTTACGGATAAAAAGGTACAACAATAACTTCCAATTTTCACGCCAATATTTACTTGTTCAGATCTTGAGCGTCCAGCAGCTTCATAGAATATGCACGCTTTACTGGGATGACAATTACAACACCCGAAGTGTATCTCCCAATGTAAGTCGAGAAAAATTGTTTTGCAATTGCCATCCAATAATGCATCTGGTAATTATTAATAGCGTTACCACGAACCCTTTTTTCCTATAGGTGATTTCTAGCATGAAGATTCTCATGACCGATGATTCCAATGATGATGATAACAGCTCCTTTTTGTTGGATGATAATTCCAGGTAAAACCGAGCTCTTTTTTTCCCGGTAATCATAAATTACAGTTATCCTGGGCCAGTACTAACCATGCTTGGCTTTATGTATTGCAGTATTCCTTTCTCAGTCGATGACATTTCTAGTTCCTTACAAGACAAGAAATATTCCGACGTAAAACCTCCGGAAGAACTCATCGAGAATCCAGCCTTCCAATTTTTACAGGATTAAGGCGGGTGATTCTTCAAGAATTCTCTTTTGTTGGTGGCTCCAAATTCTTGATCGAAGATTCAACAGAACTTTTAAGCTCTTTCATCAAACCCGATCAACGAATGCCCCGGACTGTAAATCCACCTCCCAGATTTTTTTTTTCCTTTTCCTATATTCCTTCGATTCATTGTATCTCCCATGCGCTGGATGTAACATTATTCTTTTCAAATTAGAACTGTAAAGTTTCTTAGGCTGGTTTTTTTTTTTTTTTGGGTTGAAATTTTCTTAGGCTGGTTTAGGTTATTTATTTATTTTATTTTTAGTTTCCTTGGGTCCAGCATTCTTTGTAGGATATATAGGAAAAGAAAAAAAGAAAAAAAAAAAAAGAATCAAAATGTGATGTGGGTGGGACAAGCTGATCTCAAAGACTACTGCTCTTAGTCCCCGAATTTCAAGTTGTACAAAGCAGTAGAATTCATTCAGCAAAAACCCATTCGTAGACATTTATATATGAATGACTTGGGTTATAACATAGTTTTAATGTTCTATAATATATATAACTTTAATTTCAAAATGTTATTCCAAAAACACAGTTCTTGCATCTTTGTTGTGTTTTATATGTTAAGGTGATTGAAAAGAGTGCCTGGCTTGTTTAACACAATTATCAAAATTGCATCTTTTTTCCAGCAAAAAAATGATCAAGATTGCATTTGCATTAAGAATCTAGTTTACTTTGTTCCTAGCTGAATGAAAATACAATGGAAATTTATGTCAATTCGTTCATAAACGAGCAAGCGACGATAAAGTGTGAGCCATCGAAGAATACGACATGTCGTTTAAATCATATGACTCTGAGAATCTGTATGTCCTTTTTAGCGTAAAAATATAAACAAACTTTTAGAAGACAGGACGTGGCATTGGCTGAAAGAGAGCAATTTATCCAGCGGAAAAGATTTGTGGTTTTTTTAGTTTGGTTTTTGTACCTGAATTAATAGCATTATGATAATTTTGTTCTTAAACTTTTCTCTTTGTTTTTTATTTTTTTACTAAACAACTTTCGAACATTATTTTTTTTGGTCAAATGATTTTTGAACTTCATGTTTTTCATTTCAACAGTTTTGGTGCCAAATACTAAACTTAACAATGGATTTTAAAAGTTTATAAAACAAAAATTCAAATCATCTTCTAATTAGGGAGTAAAATTATTAAGAAAAATGAAAACTATTTCAAAAATCAAATTATCACATGATTGTAAATATAGTGTAATAATAAAACCACATCTAACTTCACCTAATGATATAGATTTCAAATAACCTCATCCCAAATTCGGGGGGGGGGGGGGGGGGGGGGGGGGGGAAGTCACACCCCTATAACGACAGTGTCACAAACATAGTGTCAAAAGGCCAAAGCATGTCGTTTCTCATCTCAACGACAAGAGAATATCGTTTTTGCCACTTTTGCACTCCACACCCCACCCACGCCCCCCCCTCCCCCCCACTCTCGCCCCCCTCCACGCCCCCCCCCCCCCCCCCCCCCCCCGCGTGCCCCCCGCCCGCCCGCGCGCCCGCCCGCCCGCTCGTCTGCTTTTCAGTACTACAAGTCTCTGTCACAGGAATCATCTGGACCCGTGACCCAATAAAATAATAAAAAAAAGATTGTTTCAAAAGTCAAAACCAAACAAAATAATAATAGAAATAAAAACGATAAGAACGTTTTTCTCTCTCCCATCATGCATTACTGATAATAATCACAGCCAATACCCATTTCAGAATCACACCCGAAGACTTCTCAAATTTTCATCTTTTCGCCCATTTTTTCTTCAAGACCCCAAAAAGGTTAGCCCTTTCTTTTTAATTTTCTTTTTCTTTTTTCATTTTTTTTCAATTCAATTTCTTGGGTGAAAGATCGATATGCTTTTCTTGAAGATTGCGTCTGAAGGAATTGAAATTCGCATTTTAAATATATGTTGCTTGATTTTAGCTACATGGGATCGGATAAGGATAATGTAATGCGGGTTCTTTTTAAATTCTTGGTTTAGTGATTTTGTCGGGTGGGAAAAATTTTCAAATGGATTAATGAAGTTGTGAAACTTAATGGGTTCTTGTAATAATAATTTTTTGTCCCTGGCAAAATTTACACTTTCTTATGTTATATTTATTCACCCAAATTGTACTTTAATTCACTCATAGATTGAGATTTGAACTGTAGAGCCAAACAATAGAAGTGAGTGTGGTATTGCCAGCAGATTAAGCTTTCAACCACCTTTGCTGAATTTAAATGATGAAATACAATGCTTTTGATTGAATTTACTCGTAATTTATTAGACTTTTCTTGGAAATGAGAATTTATTTGAAGGGATAGAAATTGGGTATGTCGTAGCTTTTTGTTTGTTTGGGATTCATAAGACTCTGTAGAAAAAAATGAGAGGTTGATCAAATTTTCACCTTTTAAATGATTCGTTCCTTTTCCTTTTCAGTTTCCGTTATCGTTTCTAGTTTGTGTTTGTTGTGCTATTCTTGTATTTTCTTTGGCTTTTCATGTGGAGCTCCCATTGGATGGAATCCGTCTCTAAGTTGGGGAAGGGAAGAGTGTTGGTGGTTTTCTAATGCAACAAACAAAGCTTTAGTTAGACATGCCCAAATAGCTTCCGAATCTTATAGCTATTTGTCATAAATGTGTTGATTTGTAGCTAATTGGGGATTTGGACATGTAATGGTATGTCTGAATTTTGATTGCACAAGAATTTTGGGGTATTGGGTGTCGTCACGAATTAGTTATTTGTGTTCGTTTTATTGGTTCCCCTTACTTAATGATTTTTTTCAATGGCGGCTGTGGCTCAGAGTTAAAGTAGGTTATGTTTTATGTGGGATTCAGATTTTCCAGTGGATGATATTTTGATATGTTTTCACGGCACGATGATTTGATGTGTGATTTTTCTTTGAAAGAAGGTTTAGATCAAAATAGACTCCATTGGGGTTAGCTCAGCGAGTGAGAGGGGACAGGTTTCGGTTGGAGCTCCTAGGTTTGAAACCTAAGAGTGTTTTCATTTATTTTAATAAGTGGGAGTCATAAGCCCCACATCGTAATCAAAAATGAAAAGGTTTAGATCAAAATAGGGAGGAAACTCTACCGAAATTTGATACATCTTTGGCACGCTTATCATGATACTTTGGATGGAGAACATTATTACACGTTAAAAAGTCCATAATTGTTGATGCTCGTTAATCATGTAATTGGTCTTAATTCCAAGTTTAGCTTCTGATGGTACAATCCTCTTATTCTTGACACAACCTTACGATGCCTCAGATTTCGAGTTTTCTCATCGTGGAAAATGAGTTGGTGGTGGGCTGGAGCTATTGGTGCTGCCAAGGTTAAAATCATAACCCTCGTCTGCAAAAGCACATATTTAACACAATTCTCATGTTGACAATTATTATTATTACTAATATATATATATATATATATATTTTTTTTTTTTTTCAGAAAAAGTTCGAAGAAAATGAGGCACACAGAAGCTATCAGAGTGTGGGGCTGGTGGTCGGCGTGACTGGCATCGTGGGCAACAGCCTGGCAGAAATCCTGCCACTCTCAGACACGCCTGGTGGCCCGTGGAAGGTCTATGGTGTGGGGCGACGACCGCGCCCTAACTGGAATACTGACCATCCTATTGAATACATTCAATGCGACATTTCAGATCCTGAAGACGCCAATACAAAGCTTTCAAGATTGACTGATGTCACTCACATCTTCTATGTTACCTGGGCCAACCGAGTCACTGAAGTTGAGAATTGCGAGGTCAATGGTGCCATGTTCCGCAATGTACTGCATGCCCTGATCCCAAATGCCCCAAATCTTTGCCACATTTGCCTCCAAACGGGGACCAAACATTATATTGGCCCTTTTGAGGCCTTTGGGAAGATCGAGCCCCATGATCCTCCTTTCACTGAGGATTTGCCCCGATTGAATGCTCCCAACTTCTATTACACTCTGGAAGACATCCTGCATGAAGAGGTCAAGAAAAAGGAGAACTTGACTTGGACTGTGCACCGTCCTGACGTGATATTCGGGTTTTCCCCTTACAGCTTGATGAACTTAATCGGCTCACTTTGTGTGTATGCTGCTATGTGCAAACACGAGGGCCGTCCACTGAAATTCCCTGGAACCAAAGCAGCTTGGCAGTCTTACTTAGTGGCTTCAGATGCAGATTTGGTTGCGGAGCAGCAAATATGGGCGGCAGTGGACCCGTATGCGAAGAACGAAGCCTTTAACTGTCACAATGGGGATGTTTTCAAGTGGAAGCATTTCTGGAAGATTTTGGCAGAGCAGTTTGGAATAGAAGATTATGGGTTTGAAGAGGGGGAGAATTTGACCTTGACAGAGTTGATGAGGGACAAAGGTGATGTGTGGGAGGAGATAGTGAAGGAGAATCAGCTAGAGCCTACCAAGTTGGAAGATGTGGGGGTGTGGTGGTTTACCGATCGCATGTTGGGTGGGGAATGTCTGTTGTCCAGCATGAACAAGAGTAAGGAGCACGGATTCTTCGGGTTCAGGAATTCTAGGAGTTCTTTCATCTCTTGGATTGACAAGATGAAAGCTTACAAGATTGTCCCCTGAAAATGTTGGAAATCAAAGTTGTGCGGTTTGATCACGGTGTCGGTGACATGCAATCGATTATTGTGGATGTGTGGTATTCATTCCCGTTTGTTTTTCCAAAACTTAATTCCTCTGGAAATAAACATGAACAGAGATGAAGGGGGAAGGGTGAGCATGATTTGCTTGGCGCAAAGTTTAGTTGAATGTTACTGTGACTTAAAAACTCTAGTGGCGTGATGTTGTTGAGTAGATTCGCAATCGAAAGGCTTGAATTTGTTTTAAGTGTCCGTTTTGCAAGTCAAAAGCTATAAAAGTTCTCGAGGTATGCCGATTGCCACACAGGATTTTATACATCAAGATGACGTTACGTTGAATAAACTGTCCCCATTTTCTTCGTGTTCATTCTATTATTTGGACGATCTCGAGCTTTGTTAGACATGGCTTGTCGAGGAGCTTTTGATTAAGGCTCACAGAGTTTGGTCAATAAGCTTCCGAGACTTAAAAATGTTGTAATATTTTTCACTCCCATGGCTGCAAAATTTTTTGTTTACCTGATTTTTTCCATACTTTTCAGCTGTTAGTTGTATTGAAGTTTGTACGATATCAATGTGAGTTGTATTTGAAAAATTGGTACACCTATGCAAGCTCTGTGAGAATTTGTGTCCCTGACGTTTTCAATTTTCAATTTTATTATTTTTTAATATCAAATCAAGAGGGCACAAGTCTAAGAGGGATGAATATGAGAGCACAAAACTAAGAAAGGAGATAAAAAGGGGCATGATTTCTAGGCGCAACTATGTAAAAACATTTGGGGAATTCAAAAACATTTGGGGGATTTCATTTGAATGATCATTTTAAATATGCATTTGTTAGAAATAGAGCATGCAAATATCATTTATATTTTTATTCTTAAATGATAAAAAATCTTCTCCCAAAATTTACATTCATTGTGATATATATTCTATAGTAATTTTAAAAAAATTAAAAACTATTTCAAATGTTATTTTCTCATTTCTTTTCAAATTGTTAATTCCAAGTACATATTTAAATATTTAATGATATTTCAAATGTTTATTTTAAAAATTTTCCATTTAAATATTATATCTCAAATGTCACTAGGATGCTTCTCCCGAATCTGTAGTTTGTTTTGCTTTTATATTATAACATTGGATATTGGTTGATTACATTTTTGAAAAAAAAAAAAAAAAAAAAAAAGATTTTCACGGGCAAATAGGCCATAAATTACTTTCACAGGCCTACATGGGCTGGGCTGGCCTAAACAGGCCTTCGTTCCTCATGTAAAGCCCATTCCAGTCTTAATAACACAATTTTCTACCCTTTTACATTCAAAAGATAAACTAAATATCACCCTAAAAAAAAAAAAAAAAAACTTAATGCTTCATTTAAAAGACACATCTGTTTTCTATCAGTCTGCATTTAAATGTCTCATTTAATCATTATATTCAAATATAATGTATGATTGAATTGTTCACATTTCAACAGTTCTAACGTGTATTGATATATAGGAGATAGTACGTGATATTATTGATAAAAATAAATAGAAAAAGAAAATGAATTAACAATAATATAAGTGGGTCTAATATTTAAATATATTTATATTAAAATAAAATTTATGAGATATCCAAACATATATTGTATTATATTGAGATATAATATATAAGGATTGTCTATTTCAAACATAAGAATTTGTTTGGTAAAATGGTTTGAGTTGAAATTTTTAAATCTTTACGTAAAAGCTCCAAACTAGAAATATAACAAGACAACCAAAACAAACAGACTTTTAAACAATTTGCATGAGAAAATATACATCCTTTTCTATTTAATTATCTGCCAATTAGGAAGAGTTTGTCCTTAATTAAATCTTTATTAATTTAGATACCCTCAAGCCAATATATCTTAGCTGCAATATTGTCCCAATGCATGCATTTTCCTTCCTTCTATTTCCGTCCTCTCGATACAAGTGGAAAGAGAAAAAAAAATTAAAACAAAAAACAAAAGGCTCAAATTTTTTGTTGCAAAAGAAAAAAAAAAAAAAAGAATGCTTTTGAATGTTCAAGAATATTATTCTAATTCTGGCCTAAGGTGGGTGCACCTTGTTAGACTTGGAAGCACATGGAGTTCTTTTTTCTTTTTTCTTGTTTCTTTTTTTTTTTTTTTGAAAAATTAAAAAGAAATGCTTGTACTTGCAAAAATATTTTAAAAATTAAAAATTTATTTTTTTATGGTCATTAAAAGCTCAATGTTGACCGTTTCTTCACCAACGACAACCACTCAAAGTCTTAGCTCCAGAACATTCATGTGAAGTCACATGTGTATCCCATGTTTCACATCTGATTCATCTTCCGCACTTGGACATACAAATTTGACCTCATTTTTTTTTAATTCCCCCAAATACCCTTTCAGTTATTACAGTTATGGAGTTAGTTACAATTATTTTAGTTTATTATATCTATAGAAAACAAAAAATAATTAAAATAAATTAGCAGTAGTACGAATAGAGGCATATGGGTCAAGGTGGTTTTGAACTTCACGTTGGCGGTTCAGAGGGTTCTAGCATGCAAATTGTATTATATGCTTCGTCCAATAAAGACAAAATAGCTCAAAATGATTCGACTTCTTTACTTTTTTTTTTTTCTGTCACTTATAATTATGTTATTTAATTAATATCACCTCAATCAATATTTCATATCACATATTATGATAGTAGAAATATTTTAATCAATGTGTCATAATATTATCAGAGTGACATGAAAAATGATAAAAATTAAGGAATATATAAACCAAATCCAACTCAAAATGGTTGTACTACTTATTCATTGAGAAGTTAAGAATATCAAAATAAAATTCTGGCCTCAAAGTGATATTTCATGATCTTCTTCTTCTTTCTTCACTCTCTTTTTTTTAATCGCAGAAATATTAAAATTATAGCTTGTGATGTTATGTGATTTGAATTATGCCACATTATTTAATTGATATCCACGTTGATGTTAGTTTTTGTGTTTTTTGTCCCTTGCCTATGGAATTGCAGTAGTCAACTGTGTTTTTTCTTTTTTTCTTTCTTCTTTTTGGCTCGAGGAGAATTTGTATAAATATTTATCTTTGTTTGATAGAGTTGGTATTCGGGCGACATGGAGATGGATATGCTTTCCCCACCCTTATTCCTCGTCCTTGCCTCCCCGCACCCTATCTTATTAAAAACAGATATACATGTAGGTAAAAATCTCATATTTTTATTTCTTGTTGATCGTTGAATAATTTAATTTCAATTCTAACTTTAAAGGGGCAAAAAAAAAAAAAAAAAATTTAACCTCAAACATAATGCTCCAAATCCTCGAAAGAAAGCCATTACTCCTTCATTAATTTCCATTTGGTAAAAAGCTTTCTTTACTAGGATAGGAGGATTCTTGGTTAGTAAGTGTTTGTTTGACACATGAGTTTAAACTGAAAAAATCCAATTCGAATTGAGAAGTAAAACATGATTGGTGTTTGTAAGGGAAAAAAAAAAAGATTGTGGTCCAGATTTTGAAAAAAAATGAAAAATCCAATTTGAATTGGATTAAATAGGTTTGAACCCATATGGTGAGGAGAGTGTGCGGGACTGGATAGCTAGTTGGTGCCTATCTAGTTAGCATGTAATACTTATCTCTTATGCTAGTTAATTCCCTCTCACCATATATATAAATATATAAATATATATATATGTAAAATTTGAACTGATATCTCAAACAAGAGCTAAATTATTCAATGTTTCAGTTGCAATTTAACAATGACGTTCGTTTAGAATGCCTTAGGCGTGAGAAGAACAATATCCCTTTGTTTGGCAATTTTATCCACCAACCAGATTTTGATCTGCAAATGCTGAATCTAATGGAACGGGATATAACCAATCTTATTTCAAGTTTGGGGTCTTTGCCTCCTAACCCATTCTATGTAGGTTTTAAATAATTTTTTTAATGAAAAATTATAATATATTTATTTAATGACATGTTGAAATGCGTTTTTATTGTTAGTGGGAAATTATTATTGTATATGTTGAATCTCTGAAGAACTAAAATATAATGAATAATGCATTGATTGAATAAATTATCAATCAAAATACTAATCACAAATACGCAAGGTAATTAGTGACTATAGTATAAAAATTAAGTAAGAACGAAAAATATGTAATACTCTTGACATCTAACTAATATTAATTTCGTCCATAAAAGATGAGAAAATATCAATACCAAAAGAAGCTTCTAAAAAGGGTCAAAGGTATTTGGATTATGTTCTTGAATTAAATATATAATATTGTTAACAAGACATTGACTCCGAGTAAATTCTTATAAAATTGAATATATATGATGTAGTCTTTCTATTTTTGAACAATAAGAAGTATAGAAACTATCTTGTATGGCTAGCGTTTACGTGAAGCCAGGCTTTTTGTTGTAAAATACAAGAACAAATTTATAAATAAATATACACTCTCAGCAAAACACAATCAATATAAATGTGTATTATTGGATTTGGCCGCTGAAAATATTTGAGGCACCGAAATTACACCTAAATATCACCATTTTTTTCCCCCAGATTACTCAATGCCTTTTCATTAAAATAAACTACTTTCGTCAAATATTGAAACATATCGGTTTATTCTTAACTTTTCTCCAATAGTATGTGAAAATGATACTTCATTGGCAGATAATCGAAATTTCAGTAAAAATTTTGGTCAAAAAGATTTTTTGACGTATAATTTGTCTTGGAAATGTCTAATATTGTTCCAAGACAACAATGTCAATAGTAGTCACATAATGATCACATATATATTAACTTCGTCAGTATCCACATAATTAAACTCTAATGTTAAAGCTGAATTCTTAAAAATATTATGGTCATAACGGATGTTAAAAATTGCAGGAGTTTACTAATCCTTTCTATAATGTATAATCTCTACTTCTTCAAACAACAACAACAAAACAAAAAAAAAAAAAACAAAAAAAACAAAACAAAACAAAACAAAAAACAAAAAACAAAGAAAAAAATAAATAAAGGAAAAGGGAATTAGAAGTGAGACTCATAGCTAATAATGTCAGGTGGGATTTGGCAATTCTCCAAGGTTGATCACTCATGTACTTAAAGTGCAAAAAGAGTAAAGAAAATAAGAAATTTAGAGCGATTCACCCTCAAAATTTGAGAACTATATATCTCCGTTAAGGAGTTGGGAACTTCACGACAAAATTGCAATTGGATTACTTCTTGACTTGGTAGTTTTTATAACCTTCTATGACATCAACACAAATGTTTGAATAAATATATAGAAAATATCTTCATTATTAGGATTATCCTTCATTCAACTAATATCGAGTTTAGCCTTATCTTTGATATGAATTTGAATATTAGAGGCTTCCGAAAATTATTCTCATAATTGCAGGATTAAATGACCTCTCCGTGTTTAACTCCCCATTTTAGCTCGGTGCTAATCTCAATCCAACTCTCCCTTCTTTAGCAAGGTTGCCGCCTTAATCTCAATACAACAACAATATGTTTCTCCAATGAAAAAAAAAAAAAAAAAAAGGTGGGAGAGACATTTTACAAGAAATATCTAAAGAAAATCAAAATAAAATAAGTTGGTGCCAAAAGAGAGATTTTGGCTAGCATACTATTTGGATGCATGACTTAATTAGAGCAAGTACACTTAACTTATTCAAACTTTGGAACCGACTTTATTAACCGAATCTAATTATTGGAAACCGTGTCATATACATATTAATATGGGAATGATTTAACAAGAAATGAGAAAGACCAACAAATGAATTAGTTTACTTTACTATACTTATATATAAAAATCCCATTTTCTTTTAAGGTAATAAATAAATACACCCCATTTTAAAATCTAATCTTACATTTAATATATGTCATCACCTGATAATATTCTTTGTCAAAAGCATAACATGAATTATTTTTGTTATAATTCTCGATCAGATTCTTTTCCTTGATGTGGGTTTTGCTTCTGACAAACCCCACAACAATAGAAAATAGAAGAAAAACAAAAAGAAAACGAAAAGTCTCGTTGAAAAGAAGCAAATAATCATTGTCCGGATGTTCTTACATATGTGTGTGCAATAATAAGATTGAAAAAAATAATTTCAATAAAAAGGAGGCAAATGATTGAATTGTTTGTGCACCAACTGATTTTGATCAAACCCATTAATACACTCTTGATTAGGTCACATGCAAAGTCCTATGTAGGTCATCCCTGACTTCTTTATTTTCAAATTAATGGAACCTTTTTTTATTTTATTTTATTTTATGATCTACTCCAAATCCTTGTCAATGCCCTAAAGATTGCAAATTGTGTATATAGATACACACACACATATGCTTTTTCTTTATTTTAGAACCAATATTTTGTCCTAACCTTTTTGGCTAGTCAGCAAACTTCTTGACTGCTGTAGCTATTTATCAATACATATATATAATGCAATATATATATATATATATCAAGTTCAAAATTCAATTTGTTTTACGAGGACTAACTTGGTTTTTTTTTTCCCCCCTTTTTCATATATTTAGTCATGATACATATATGAATTTATGCATAGAGACACACAGTCATATGGAATAAAAGTTGATTTAGTTAGGAGGTTTTAATGACTTTGATTAATTAGGATTGCCGTTCGATATAAAATAGTATATTAACTTATTTTTGCCAGACATTATCGGTATAGTTACATAATTTAGGATGGTTTGTACGAGCACTATTAGTGCTTTTGGAGGTTGGTTAAATATAACAAGTCAAATCATGATTATATGAGAATCTAAAATAAGTTAAGTTAAAAAAAAAAATCCATAAGTTTTGTGAGTTATTGGGCAAATGTGTCTGCGCAAATGATGCCTATATTGAGGCTTGTGGAAGAGGGCTTTTTTCTTTGTATTACATATCCCTGATTTTCTCAACTATTCGTGTTTCCATGTGATATTTATTCCAATATCAACGAAACAAATATATATAGCTTCTATATTCACAAAGAAAACGATTATTAAAGGTTCTCTCATCTATAATATTATGTCAACCAGTTAAACAAATCATTCAGGAGAGAGAGAGAGAGAGAGAGAGAGAGAGGCATATGTTTTATGTTTATAGAATAAAGAAGAAGATTTACATATTAAATTTATCCCAAAGGCAATCTTAACATGGGGCCCCTTTAGGCTTTAATTTAAGTCTTGTGAAACATATTTCCAAACGTTTCTTCAACTATAATTGGAGGGAAAATGCTATTTATCTGTTCAATATTCATACTCAAAACCTACTCATCTTAAGTTGACATTTATTTACGTGTCCTAAAAATTTTAATGAAAAAGTTGAAATAAAAGGTGTAACCTATAAAATTATAACACATCAAAATGGGTTGTTATGGGTTATAATTAACAGGCCACTCAAAACTAATAGAAGTGTCCTAACTAAAAGTATATCAGAGAGAAATATACCTTGAGCTTTAAGAAGAATAAGAAATGGCTTATAAAAGAAGAAGATGAGTGAGAATTTCCAAAGTGCTACATAGGAAAATTGAATTACTAGGGTTTTTGTTTTTTTTTGGTGAATGGAAAAAGGATAGCTGATGCTAAGGATAGATAGTACATTCTAATTACCTTGGCACCTACTATCTTTCTATTCATCCATCAAATCATCAAGTCAAATATTAGTAATAATAATAATTATAAAAAAAGAATACAAATTCAAACAATAACAACTCTAAAGAAAAACCACCAAATAATAAAACGTGGATAGTACAGTTTCTTATAACACTAAGATCTTGAGGAGTCACACCAAATATTAATCACAGTCTTATGACTGATGCTACTTTTGGCAGATGTGAATAATGAGAGGAAAGAAAAGAGTGGAGGGATTTTTTTAGGAAAAATAGAATTTTAAGTTGTTCGATTGGTAGGAGAAAAAAAAAATAGAGGAAAGAGAAAAGTGTAGACAAAACATGACCTCTGAGTCCAACCATTTTTCATCTCTCCAAAAGAAAAGATTTTGGGAAGGAAAACGTATCTTCCTTGTCTGAATGCTCAAATTATCCTTTATCCTGATTTTATACTAAACTGATATTAAATAGTTGACAAAATAATAATTTAATTTATCACCTTTTTTATTTCCTCCTTTAATACCAAACAAGATAGAAAGAAAATCAACTTTTTTTTCCTCCCCTTCACATTTTCCCTTCCTAATATGTTTCTTTCTTTACTCTTTTCTTTCCCTCTTACCCAACGGAGTGAAAAAATGACATGTAGCCACATTAAAAAAAAAATGTAACAACTAAAAGCATCATCAAACTATATTGTAATTAAATCTTCATTTTTTTTGTAATGGATTAACACTCCATGTGTGACATTTATTAAATATAACTTATGGCATTTTATTTTTATTTTTATTTTTCCAATTTCTAATTTTTTTAATCTATGTTAATGACCTTTGAGGACATGTTTGTACTAGAACAATGATGACATGATGAATAATGAAATAGGTTGTCACATGCATGATCATTGCTCTCTCCTTCTAGTTTCTTTTATCTGTACTGCGAAATGTGTTACTTTATTATTATTATATACAAGACTTTAATCATTTTTTACTATCTGAAATTTCTACAAGATTTGGAGATTACTATTTTAAAAGATATCTTATATAAATATAGGATTATTATTTTTATAGTTATCAATATTATTTCAATTTCAATTTGGAGATAGAGGATTCAAACTCTTCAATTTATAATGAAATTAGGTATAGAATTATAGTTAAATTATACATCTTCAATTTATAATGAAATTATGTAGAATTATAGTTAAATTACACGTGCAATTATATATAGAGGATTATCAGATAATGCATAAACTTCAAGTACCAAACCCTATACACAGATCTCAAATGGAAATGCTCAATGTGAAATAGGAAATTAAAGCAGCATTTTTTTGTTTATGTTAATTACAAAATAATAAAAGGCAAAGTATTTGTTTCTGTATTTAGAAAATTAAAATAAGAAAAACACACATAACCACGCGATATATTTTCACGATCAAACTGATCAGCAACATACGCATTAATAATAGAACATACGTAATTGCAATAATTTTGAAAACAATAATTTTGAAAATTCAAATCATATCATTTTCTGCGATGCACAAGGTTAAAATTGAAGGTTCTACACAATGAGGGCTTTTCCTGAATGAATTTCAGCTAATATAATATATAAATATATATACTCTATATCCCGAGTGAAGGTTATTAAGATATCATTTCAAGGTCAATTTGGTCTTGAACATTGGTGAGAAAGCACTGTTTAATGCGCTTCTTGGAAATATCAAGCTTGTCTGTCATTTTCGAGATAGCAATATTTTCACAACTTCCATGCCAAAGGAATGATTGTATACACACATATGTGTGTGTGTGTGTATTTCGATGCGATCGATCCATATAATACGATGAGATGACATTCTTCATCCTAATCTATATAAGTACGACCCTCCCAAGATTGCAAATGCACACCATATGTACACACAAAAAGATATATATATATATATATATATATATATATGTTCTTTTCTTCTCGATATGTTGGTGGCTTAACAACCTAGAAAAATAAAGAGAACTAATTGAAAACATTGTTTCAATTAGGTTACTTTCTAAGCTGGCTTAAGTAGATTCAAGGTTTTGGGTGCTCAAAAAAGTAAAGAAGATTGTATAGGGATAAGTATTTAAACCTCATATGTGTTCTATTAAAATACCATGTTCATTTTATCCTGCTTTTTCACAAATGCCACAATCATAACGGGTTTTAATTTCATGATAAAATTACTTTCCTTATTAACAAAATTTGGTCAAATTTCAAGGTTCGAAAAATAACATTTTAACAAAATATTGATAAAATTAATCAAACATAAGGTACTCTTAGATTGTTTTTTTCACACTTTAAATTTGGTCCAATTTTGTTTCAAAGGGAGGTGTTTTTACATGAAATTAAAACGTGAGAAATAATAGTGGTATTCATGACAACACAAAGTAAAATATAACATTTTGATATATCAAAATGGTGTGATGATATTTACATCCCAAAGGTGCATATGTAGCCTTTAAATGAGTAGATATATCCTTTTTTGTTTGTGTTCGTTTGTTTTGTGTGTAGAATTATTTCTAGTTTGTTGTTCTTATTGTAATGTTTTGTTAGCCTTAATTTGCGGTCGGATTCTCAACATTTGTTTTTGGTTTTTGGTTTTTGGTTTTTTTTTTTTTTTTTTTTTTTTTTTTTTAATTCTCCTTTTGTTAAAAAATTTTGGTGAGTATAATTAAGATGAGTTATTCTGTTGGTGTGAACCTAGTTGATAAATTTGAGTGGCCGATTTTGTTCTTCCTCTTCATCAGTATATATATAGATATTTAGAATTCAACTTCAACGACAGACCAAACAAAGAGCAAAAGATGACAAGACACAACCCTGTAGAGAACGCAAACGAAACCCCACCTAAAATCTAATTTTATTTATATACCTTGTAACCTAATACACGAAGTTTATAAATGCACCTTTTTTTAAAGTAATTATATGTCTCGTCATATATTGTTGATGAGTTCTATCAGTCTATCCCAAGGCACTGAAATTACAATCATTGACATCTCCACGGCCCTATTTGAAGAGGATATATAGTGTTATTAGTCTAATGCTTCTTGTTATGTTATTTTCTTGATTTGATAGGTATGATATTCTTTCTGTTTTTTCACAACCCGATCCGTTCAAAAAAATCTATGATCTTCTGTAATTTTAGTCTGATGCTTTTTGTTGCCTTATTTTCTCGATTTGATACTTATGAAAGTCCTTTATGCTTTTACAATCTAATCTATTCAAAAAAGTATATCATGTCCTTCGTAGCTTGATTATTATTTATAATTCTCAATAAAAGGCAACATTATATATATAGAAAATAGGAAATACCATACTTAAAAAAAAAAAAAAAGGAAAATAAGAGGTTATATTACACGTTCCTATTAGATTATAAACGAGTCATTATCAACCCTATTGAGACATTATGGGGGGGGGTTTTTTCTTGTGGATTATCTTAACGAGGCCATCAAATATTTAACATTTGTAAGGATGATTCTACTCACTTCGAAGCCCTAATATTTCTAGAATATGAACCTAAGAAGGACCAAGCCACACCCCTCTCATCTTTTGCATGAAAAGAATAGAATTCACGAAACCTTAAGCAATTCCATACAGCACGTGTAAGTGCCTCTTTTTTGTCAATCAACTTCTTGTTGTCTCCATTTGCCAAAACGAAGATATATCTGCTGGACTTCACTACACACACACACACACACATATTGTAACACAAACCAACCTAATTTTATCATATAAATATAAATATATGTATATATATATATATATTTATATAGCTAGAAATATGACAATTAGTTGCATCTCAATCTCTAGTGGGTGTTGAAGAAGATATATATTTCTCGTTTTGGCAAGTTCCAACGCAAGAAGAAAGGTATCAATATATCAATAGATATGGATATATGGTATTTAAGGTTATACGAATTCAAGCAATGTTGTGAGTCCTCCAAGGTGAGAAATGTGATTAATTCTAGAAGTGGTCCATGATAATCACCACCTACTCCACGTGGGCACCTCGTGCCTATCCTCGTCAGCCCTCTCGGCATTTTATCAATAAAACATTGAACTAAACTAAGAAGATTATATTATTGGGTAATATTTTATTTAAATAAATATTACTGGTAAATTGTCTATGTCAAGTGGTTTTTGTTTAACCAGTTCTATTTTCACGTTATACAGAAATAAGTAGCAACAACTTGGATGTAACATAGTTTACTTATTTAATTAACTCGATCGATTTCCAAAAGTTCATCCAACTTCTCGCGTTTTTTCCGTTTTTCGGAAACTCGCTGAAGGATCTTTTTCTTTTAATTACGTGTCTTAAGTTTTATTCGTCTAAAGTGGAAGTCAAAATCTTAGAACGGAATATACCTATCAAATCAAAGCCCCATCTGACTAAAACGTCGACACCACCGGCTTGTTCAAGAAGGGGCGTTTCTACCACTCACTTTTTGGATAATCGAGATACGATAGGATATCATAAGCAACATGCACATTTAGGGTTCCAAAAGTTATTGTTTTGGCGATAAAAATGTAGTATTTCTCCACATTCTCAAGTTCCAATCAAGTACTCTTCATATTTAGGTCGTGTATATCCTTAGGAATTTGATAAGATTTCATTCCTGTACCTTATATTTAATTTGGTACTGTTCATAATAAACAATATGGGATAGTTTATTTGTTACGGGTGCATTTCGTGTTCGGGTTGAGTCTAAAAAGAATGAAATTTTTAGATTGAATTTGGTTGATTTTTCAAAAAATTAATTATAATTTTTGACTTAAAAAAAAAAAGAAATAAAATAAAACCAACTGTAAAATACAGTTGAGTTCAAACTCAACTTGTATTCCAAACGTAGGCTAAGACTTTAAGCACGTATAAATAAAAATGTGGTAATTAGTGTTTTTCCCTGTCAAGTTTTTTATATACTAAGATATAGCTAGCAGCTAGCAAGAGTAACCAGGGATTTTTTTTTTTTTTTTCACAAATATCTTGTAACAATATCTCTTGACGATCAATAATGGCATGTTTTTTTTTTTAGGTAGTATCCCAACTAGGTTGGTATCCAAAATTTTAACCATCTCACACCAAGTCCCTAACTCAATTTATTAAAAATAAAATAAAATTATATAATTTAAAGAAAAAAAGAACCAAGATATTATGATCCCAAAAGGAAAATCCACCCAAACTAAAAATTACATAACTAACAGAAACTGACGTCACAAGGTTGCGCTGAACTAAGGAAGAATCTAACAAAGGAAAAGGAATGTTTATGTTAGTTAAACATTAAAAAAAAAAATCCCAAAGGAAATCAAAATAAGCCCCCAATCAATGATGACATTGTTCTTAGTGGAAAATGTTTAAACTAAATTTGCGTGAGTTTCACATGGTAATAAAATTGTTTGGATCTTTACTGACAATAACTTATAAGTTTTCTATTTTAGACATTGCGACGTCATATTTGCAGACTTAATTTGGATGTGAAGCAACTTCATGAACATAAATAGTTGTACATAGGTTAACCTTTGAGTTTGAATAAAGGACTACGCACTAGTATTTATGTTGAATGGGAAGTCTCATATTTAAAAGACAATAGGAATAAAATATACAACTTTAGGCAAGAGACTAAGTTGATGAGAATAACAGACAAATTGAAGCGTACGCACATCACCATTAAGTATTCTCTTATGGTCTATAATATATAGTGACTATACACACTACTAGATTTAAGACCTAATTTTTAATTTTGACATAATTTTCAAACAAATGAACATCCTATAGTAAATTGCTCTATGACTTTGGAGTGTATTCTGATTGGTCGGTTTCTTTGTTCATTTTCTGTATTATCTCAGGCAAAGATATATGTACGAAAAATATAGAAAAAAGTACGACACGTTGTTGGGACCATATTTAGACCAATATATTTTTTCTTCAATACTATACGTCACATTTATTATTAAATTTAGAGCCTCTTGGAAAAGGAAAAAAAAAAAAAAAAAAAAACTCTTAGAATTGAGAGTATGTCAAAGATAATATAATATTCTAGAATTAAAAGTAGAGCAACAGGTTTTGCAACTATTATCTTCGAGCTTGTCCCCAACCTAAAGGCAACTTCGCTGTATTAAATTTGACTTAAATAAAAAATATATATATATATATGAATATATATGTATGTAAATATGTATATATATATATATATATATAATATTTATAAAAATGACACTTGTGCAAAATCACCCACAAAGCCCTATAGAAGTACTTTTTCAATCAAGTTAGCGAACCTTCTGAAACTTTCATCGATTTTATATATATCTTCATAAATAGAGTACTATGGACCATTAAGTTGTTGAAAATGATCGACTCCATTTTTGTACGTACACTAGGCAAACATATATTTGTTATATTCTCCCACAAAACAATAATATTAATTGGTAATTACTAGGTCCTTATAGAAACTATATATACACGTATATATATCTATATGTATGTATACCCGTTATGATATCTCCCTGTCAATGTGTATACTCTTGGCTATCACCTGTGTCTATCTACCAAAAGGTGATCAAAATTCTGGTACTTCTTTCGTTCTTAAGATTCTTTTAGTTCTTAGTTAAATATTTTATTAGTGTAATAACACGTTAGCTATAGTTCCTTAATCATATTTGACACATCTTTTGAAACTGTTTAATTTCGTCAATTGCTGCATTATCCAACTATGGATTAATATTTTCAAGCTTCATTTAATCTTTTCCTCTTCTCATACATGGAGGGAAAAGGAAAACATAAAGAAAGAAAAAAAAAAACGAAGGGAAATTATAGTAAATAGTATTTTTTATAAAAATAATTAAATTTAGTAATAAGATTTTAAAATATTTAAAATAAATAATAAATTTAAAAGGTAAATAAACATTTTGCTGGGTAAATTTTAAATTTATAAGACGTAAATCATTTACTTGATAAATTTATTATTTACTCCTAATATTTAACAGACCCGGAGATATTACATCAAAATCAAGGTAAAATATACATACTTGTGCAAGAGTTTTTCAAACATGATTATAGGACTTTGGACAAATAGTTGAACAACCTAGGGGGTCTTCATTGGGTTATAAAAAGATGTTATTTATTACTTATTACAAGTAACCGTGTATGCATATATATATATATATAAATAATAAGAGAAAATAACTATCATTGAAGAGATTGTCTTTCACTTCGCAGATCAATTTATAATATACATAATTAGATGTTTTGTCTAACTAACACATAACATGAACCTAAATTAAAAAGAAATTAGCCCACATAACATCACATGATAGGAAAATCTTTACTTTATGATTACAAAAAAGGGTAATATTCCCACTTGTGGGGTAGAAATTTAGCTTTGATATTTATAGAGATTTTAGGAACCCCACTCAAGATATAAGAAGGTGGCTCTACCATGTGCATGCTCTAGTACTCAAAATAATAATAATAATAATAATAAATGAATAGAAAAGGGAAACAAGTTTGAAAAAGTAAAAACACTCCCACTGGAAAACATTTGCTGAGTACAAATATAGGATACACTAAAAGGCTGTGGTAAATTTGCTGGTATAGCAGGTGGCTAATAGGGATCTCTACACCTAGAAGTAAGAGAATTTACAAAAACCAAGACAGTGGCTAATAGGGATCTCTACACCTAGAAGTTGAAAGAGAATTTACAAAAACCAAGACAGTGGCTGATAGGGATCTCTACACCTAAAAGTTGAAAGAGAATTTACAAAAACCAAGACCAAAAAAGGCTATGGATATCGTTTCTACTAGATATTGTGAGCATGAACCACTACTAATGTTTTTTTCTTTCTTTTTTCTTTTCTTTTTTGAAGAATATACTCAGAGTTTGATATTCCGTTGCTCGATTTTATGATTCCTCTTCAGTTAATATGCTTTGGGTTTTGGGTGTGTGGTGGTATGAGTAAAAACCGAACCATCTATAAAATAGAATTAGATTAATATTATCGTTCTGTTAATAATCTCAGAATTTTTAAAACAAAGAGAAGAATACAAGATAACATCAATTATCTCTTTTTTTTTAGAGGAAAAAAATTTGTAATCATGATGCATATGATGTTACTTGGTAGGTTGGGACTTAGAAACCAATAATTAATTGTAATACAAAAGCAAAATAGCAAACAAAGCCTAAAAATAAATAAATAAATATTTTTTAATAAATAAATTCCTCCTCTCCCTCAACCCCTATTTAAACCCCTCCATCCCTCCTTTCCCCCTCCACACATCAATTCAAACAAAAAACTATACATTTATTCTTCTAGTCCCTCTCACCCCCATGCTCCCACATTTAGTTCAAAGCAACCAAATACATCATCCTATAACTTCTTAAAAATTAAAAAACAAAACAAAACAAAAAAAAAACCCTTTAATTCCCATCAATATTCTTTTTCCACACATTTTCACAAATTTCCCAACCACACTATTTTCTCTTCACAACCTTGTCCCTTTCAATACCTTGTTACTCAATCCAAGCGACAAAAAAAAAAAAAAAAAAAAGAAAAAAAAAAAGAACACCTTTCCCTCCAATATGTTAGACCACACTTGTCTTAACATACCACCAATGGTCCAACCCTTCAACCATGATGATCACTTCTTCTCTCGCCGCTGCATTTTGGTTAACGGGCCAGTCATCGTCGGCTCCGGCCCGTCGGGCCTTGCCGTCGCCGCAGGCCTCAAACAACAAGGAGTTCCGTTCATCATCCTAGAGAGAGCCAACTGCATTGCCTCTCTATGGCAACACAGGACCTATGATCGCCTCAAGCTTCACCTTCCCAAACAATTCTGCCAACTGCCGGGCTTTCCGTTCCCCGAAAACTTCCCCGAATATCCGACAAAGTACCAATTCATAGAGTACTTGGAATCATACGCCAAGCACTTTGACATAGACCCTCTGTTCAATGAAACAGTGCAGTCTGCCAAGTATGATGAGACCTTCGGCTTGTGGCGTGTCAAGACCGTGACGACCGCAGGAGGCGGTTCAATCAACCAACCCACGGAGGTCGAGTACTTGTGCCGGTGGCTTGTCGTCGCCACCGGAGAGAATGCCGAGAAAGTCGTGCCAGAATTCGAAGGGTTGGAGGAGTTTGGAGGGCATGTCATGCACGCCTGCGACTACAGAGCCGGCGAGAGTTTCCGCGGGAAGAAAGTACTCGTTGTCGGGTGCGGGAATTCCGGCATGGAAGTCTCTCTTGATCTTTGCAACCACAATGCCAGCCCTTCCATAGTTGTTCGGAGCTCGGTGAGTAGAAACTTTCATCTGTAAACGCGAACTTGATGAAAACCTGACGGTTAAAAAACTGAAAAACGGAAAACACTCTGTTTTCCTCTGTTTTAAAACAGAGTACTTTTAAAAAAAAAAAATCTTTCTTTCTTTTTGGATTTTCAATCACAGGTTCACATATTGCCGAGGGAGATTCTCGGGAAATCGACGTTCGAGCTTGCGGTATCGCTGATGAAATGGTTTCCGATTCGGGTGGTGGACAGGATACTGTTGATTCTCGCGAGGATTGTTCTTGGGAATCTTGAGAAACAAGGTCTGAAAAGACCAAGTGTCGGTCCTTTACAGCTCAAGAACACAGCTGGTAAAACGCCAGTACTGGACATTGGCGCACTCAAGAAAATAAGATCTGGGGAGATCAAAGCTGTCCCTGGAATCAAGAGATTTTCTCGCGGGAAAGTTGAACTTGTGATGGAAAATTCTGGAGATTGATTCAGTTATTCTGGCAACTGGGTATAGGAGCAATGTTCCTTCTTGGCTAAAGGTCAGTTTTTCTTTCTTTTTTTTTTTTTTTAAGAATATTTCTTGGAATCCATGTGACAGTTATGGAAGTTATTAGTTTTTCCTTCTGTTTCATATATATATATATATATATATATATATATAAACAAAGGAGTTTGAATTTAGACATTTTATTAAAGGGGTAAAGAATCAGAGACAGTCAGACTGTTGGTTGGTCTGATGGCTGTGTTTTGTCTTTTATTGGTGTTATTTCCAAAATTGGAGGTGGATAAAATGGTCTAAAATTTTTTTGGGGGATTTTTTTTTTTTAAAATATTTTTTTACCAGGAAAATGACTTCTTTTCTGGAGATGGAATCCCAAAGAATCCATTTCCAAATGGGTGGAAAGGAAAGGCTGGTCTTTATGCAGTTGGGTTCACGAGGAGAGGCTTATCTGGTGCTTCTCTAGATGCCATTAGTGTAGCACATGACATTGCCAGAAGTTGGAAAGAAGAAACAAAGCAGAAAAGGAAATCCGTAGCGGCTCACCATCGAAGATGCATTTCGCATTTCTAAGAAAATGGCGACACCGGATTATATAAATCCAATCCAATCAATCTAATCCAATTCGCTCTGATTCAATCCATCTTCTTTCTTTTGTGTAGAGAGAAAAATAGCAGACAATACGAAGGGACATTGTAACACAGAAAAAGGCAGCCCTCTCCTAGGCATTAGACCAAAAGCCAAAGAGTTAGAAAAAAAAAAAAAAAAAAAAAAAAAAAGAAAAAGAAAAGAAAAGGGAAGATGAGGCTTATTATTATTATTATTATTATGATTATTATTATTGTTATTTTTCCAATGGATTTTTGTATTCAGGATTTCAAAATCCTAGTCAAATGGGAAGAAGATTCTCACTCTTATCTCTTACATGGACAAATAAAATCTGGTCCAGTTGCCCTGATTAATACGATTGACAAGACTTTTTCTTCCATCGCCAACCTGGCCCACAAAAGGACCCAATTCAAAAAGTGGGCCCCAGGTCCATCATAACCCCAAAATCACAAATCTCTTCAAATTGATTTCCCTTTTGAGTACTCCCGTGGATTTCATATCATCATATTGGAAATATAAGGTTTCAGACTCTCCTTTGTCTCCATGTTGCCTTGCACATGGATAGAGCCCACAAAAACAATAACAAAAAAAAAAAAAAATAATAATAATAATAAAATAGAGATAGAGAGAGAGAATTGATTTTTATCCTTGCACGGTGCTGGTAATAAATATTCACTAATGACAAGGTGATCCAAAAGTCTTTCCAAGATTCACAGTCCATCGGATGATCGTTGAAATTGCAGAACCTTTTCCTTCAAAAAGAGGGGGAATAAAAAAGAAGACAAAAATTATTCCACACATGTATCAAAAACATTATATATATATATATATATGGAAGGCATAGTTTTTAATAGAAATGAAAACATCTCCAGATTTAAAATTCTGAAAACTGTTATTTAACTTTGTCATTTTTCAGCTATTAAAAAGATAAAAGGAAGTTATAATTTGTCTCTTTTTCTCGTGCAGTTCAATTTCAAGCTTTAAATGACACGATTAGATATGAGGGGCAAAAAAAAATACTGAACTAAATCATCAAATATATATTAAATTTTGTTAATTTCATATATATATATATATATTTGATTCTGATGTGATTTTAATTTAATCTAATGTTATAAATATATAACACCTATAGAGATGACTTATTAAGAAAATACTCTTAAAAAAAACTATTTATATATTTTTAGAATTTAATGGCTATCTTTTTTAAAAGAAATTTACTTACTGAAGTTTAAACTTTATTCCTGCTTTTTTTTTAAAAAAAATTTATATATAAGATTGGAATTTTCATGAAGATATATATATATTTATATATATATGTATGTAGGTATGTATAGTTGCAACTCCCAAGTGTTTGTTCTTGCATGTAACATGAATGTTGGCAGTCATCACTACCTAAACAGATGGGGAATTCCTAAAAATTTTCACAGAAACAGCCTGAAAGAGATGATGACCCAGTTCTAATTTCAAAGCATATCTGACAGATAAAACTTCATATGTGTGAAATTCCTCTGAGAGCCATGATCAAATCAAAACATGGCCAACATTTTTTTTTTCCCTTGAAAAACAAATTCAACTTTTCAATCTCCCAAAGTTACCTATATCTTTGCCTCAGAATTTGAGGTGATGTGATCATTTCTCCAATGTAAAAGTCATGTGGGAAAATGTTATTGCTCTTTTCAGTTCCAAGAAGCCTAAAAAGTTACTTCCCTCCCTCCCTCCCATAGTAATAACAACTGGATACATTCAATTACCATCGAGTAACTAGATACAGATAAAGTGATAAGATGTTTGCTCTCTCAACTAGAGGTCTTGGGTTCAAATCGTCACCGTTACGATGATCGCGATACTTCAAGAGAAATTCATATATAACGTGGAACTCTCATTTCATGAGATTATTTAGATATATTATTCTCTACCCTTATAATTTTTTTTAGTTAAAAAAAAACATATATAACTAGCCTAATTTGCCATTTATTTCCTCGTACACTTGTTTGCCACCAAAAGCATTTATCACCATTTTGTCTTTTTTTTTTTTTTTTTTTGCCTTTTACACTATTCAAGTTCACCGATGGTCACGATACTTCAAAAGATTATGGAGTCTTCTTTTAGATTATTAGTCTTCTTTAACTTGTATCTTTTTTTTTTATATATATATATATTATATATATAGCTTGCTATTTGCATTTACTTCTATACTTGTTTGCATCAAAGCATTTATCACCATTTTTTTTTTTTCATTTACACTTGTAAGGTTTCCAATTAGACATTCTAAAAAGAAAAGAAAAACGAAGAATAAAAGTTCTATTCTTTTTTTTTTTTACTGAATTAAAAAGATTAGTTAAAGACAACCATATGATACCATGCTGTTAATCAAACAAGCAGATGAAAAAGCTAAACTCATGGGGCCATCTTTCACCACCACACACTCAGAAATCTCCGAAATTTTAAAAAAATAAAAAGTGATAATTATACTGTCAAGTCACTTAAAAGTATATTTTAAAAAAGTGATTGTTTAACAATTTGTTTTACGATTAATAAATGATATAAACTTGTACTTCTAAATGTATTTTCGTTTTTTGCATCTTATCATCTAATTCACAAAAAAAAAAAAAAAAAAAAAAAAAAAAAAAGAGAATGGACAATCTCAATCCTTTCTTTCCTTTGATGTGATTTTAGGGCATAGGAGCAAAGATTGACTAGAAGAAGTTTTCAGCCTACAAAATGAATACCTCAACTGCTCTTTTGTCAAGGTTTTCTTATGGCTCTTATATGAGAAGCTTGAAAACTTCTCCAACTTCAAAAGAGACATCACTATTTCCAAGAGAAGAAAAAACACATGGGGTGGCGTCCTTTGTTGTTCTTCGCACCGAAAAGAGCCCATTCCTTTGTGTTCTCTATCACTCACTCCTTATGTGTGTTACTGTTGTTGGATTGTTCTCTCGGATTCGACTTTCGTGTCCTTTTTTTTTTTTAATTTACGTATGTACTCTTCATGTTTTTTTAAATATTGTAACATGTTATTAAAAATATTACTTTAACTAAAACATTATATCATACAAATATATGGAGATATGTACGTCGAATTCAAAATACTGTTGGTCCTCTAGTCTCTTGTACATGTGATTAACATCAATACCAGTATCTAAAATAATGAATATGTCGGCGTGCGTGTGTGTATATGTATATGTATATGTATGTGTGTGTATATATATATATGTGCATGAATAAATATATGCATGCATTTTTGTGAAACTTCACTTAGAAGAGACGAAACGAAAAAAATAATTAATGCATGGTTTTGAGCTAGCCATATTTTTCCATGCAGTTCTTGGAGAAAAACTAAAGCATGTCAAATTTTATAAGAAGTGGAAGAAAATAGGAGAGGAAAAAAAATGTATATAACCTATTGGAGAAAAATAGAAAAAGATCGAGGAGGATATATATCTATATATATATATATAATTTTTTTCATGTTGTGACTGATATGAATGGCCTCTTCCAACTTTATGTTAAGAGAGATTAAAATTGAAATTTTTAAATGATTTAAAATCTCTGACCTATTCGTTTTTTTTTTTTTTTTCGCTCTTATCAAATAATATCTTTTCATTAATTCCCTTGTTCCTCCTGTTTCTTTCACTTTCCCAGCTTTAAAACACAATAATACTTGCAAAACATGTTTCTTTTGCCTTGAATACTTAAAAATTTACAGACTCGAATGCTTCTTCTTTTTTTTTTTTGGTCCTTTTTTCAATAAAAACTAATCTACTTGGTTGGTTTTGGATTTTTGGATTTTAGAACGTGAAATAATGTGTAACACTAAATATCTCTATTTTTATGCATAACAATCTTCTGATACTAATTTTGCTGGAATATTCACATATAGTTAAACGAGAATACTCAATATCTGCAATTACTGATTTCTAGGACGGATGAATTATTAATCGGTGAAACAAAAATTTCTATAAGAAGTTAAGAATAATTACTTATAGTTATAAGCGAAGATTACATTTTTACAATTAAAAGAATAACAATTTACTTATTACCTGAATTGGCTTAAAAATTACAATAGTTTATATTCTATGTGACACATGTTTTCATTGGGCGAGGATCCGTATCGCACATCTAAGATGAAGCCGAGCAAAGCACAACACAAGAGGCGGACTGAGTCGAGCTCCTGTTTTGACAGTTGGCTAGCACGGCACGACATGATCATAATTTAAGTTGTTGAGAATGTGCGATCGAAAAGTCTTATATTGGCTAGATATGAAATTGAGAATGAGCTCAAAAGGGCTTGAGTTATTTCTCTTAATAGGATAAGTTTTTAGGATGAAACCCCAAGAATCCCAACATGTAGTATCAGAGTCAGATTATATAAGTAATCATGTGTACGTACAAGATGAACCCCTAATTAATATCGTAGAAGATTAGTAGCCCCTGGAGAGATTGCAATGGTCGGAAAATCCGTTGTGTGAACTCTCGAGATGGAAATTCCTAGTTTGAGAAAGGTGGATGGATGGATCATCATTTGGAGGGGTTGGGGCTACGGTGATAGTGGGTATTTCATTCAAGGGGGGACTGTTGAGTGTGTGCGAATAAAAAGTCCACATTGATTAGACATGAAATTGAGAATGGACTTAAAAGGATTTAGACAACTACTCCTAATACGTTAACTTTTTAGGATAGAAACCCAAAACCTCAACATAAATATTACATAGTCGTTTGAATACGATTGAGCCGTATGATAATATAAATTTTTAATTTAAAAAATGTTGATTACTTACTTATATATTAACATTTGATAGAGTTTTCAAAAGAATAAATCTGCACAGATATTTTACTTTTACTCAACCATTTCATTTTCAACATTTCACTTCGAATGATTCGGTTGGCCAAGTTTTTTTCCTACTGTAAATAACTTTTTTTTTTTTTTGACAAAAGTATAAATAAGTGATTTTAGTTCTCCAATACAGACATTTCTTCAAGGAAACAAGTTCCAAGAGTTTCATTGCCAAGAGTTTGACTAAAAACTAGCTCCTTTCAATTTTCATGATCTAAAAAATATCTTAAAAATCTTATGTTTGGGTTGGAGGAAAAAAAAAAAAAAAAACTAGCAGAATTGCGTAGTTTTGGAACTTCAAATTGAGTTTTTCATAAAATTCCATTACATTAAAATACTATTTTCATTCCAATAGGATTCTGATACAATTTGATCACCCGAGAACAGAAATCGTAAGGCAGTCCAAAACAACATAATTGAGGAGCATTGGTGTTTCATTATCTACTTAGTTTCATCTACACAAGTCTACGCTGGGAAAGCAGTGATTTGAGTAATCAATTTACATCGAGTTGTCATCAAGTGACTAAAACGTCACCTTTTTTTTTTTTTTTTTTTTTCTTTGAAAGGAGAAAAATAAAAGACTCTACAAAATTCCTCATAAATGAAAAGTTCTCAGTTGTCACCAGCTAGCATTTTCTAAATCAACTACAATTACTTGTTGGAAAGCATTTGATTGATTTCACCATTCTTGTTGTACATTTCCACTAGCTTCTTTGCATATGAAGGAATGTGCTTATCCGCTCTGCAAATATGCATCATAACTCAAAATAATATACACAACTCCAAATAATATGGACAAAATCACTTAAATATATACATTTTATATATATATGTGTGTGCCTGTGTGATAAAGTAAATGGGGATGGGGAGAAACTGATATAATAGAGAAACTTAGCACATCTCAATAAGGCTGGCACCCGCTAACATCTCATTTAACATCAAAACCACCCAACCTGATTTATTTATTTTATTTGTTTTTATACCATAGCTCTCTTTTATTAAAGAGAAATGAAAACGCTCTCAGATTTCGAACATGTGAGCTCCTACCTCTGCAGAGGAAGCCCAGCATGCCCCACTATAAATTATTAATTGAAAAGCAAAAAACAAATACTAAACAATAAAGTAAAAACAATCCTGCACAGAAGGCAAACGAGAACAACCGAGATTAAAGAATCCCATTTTACTTATACAGCTTGAAACCCCTCCCCTTTTGAAAACCAAGAGCATAAGCTTTTGAAAAAATGTAACAGTACTAATAAACAAGGACGAGAGAGAGATAGAGAGAGAGAGAGAGAGAGAGCTTAAATCGTCGCAATTTGTATTACTACACCGAATAACATACCTTTCTTTGCCCCACACGCGGTTAACATGCAAGTGATTTCTGATGGTGTGGTAATCAAGGGAATACCGAGCAAATTCCAGACCCTTCGGGCCAATCTGCATCAAATGAACCAAGTTAAAATGAAGATGACCTATAGTTACGTTTTATTACTAAATACTGCATTTAGGATTTTCGATTTACCAAGTTTAGAAGAAAAGCTATCAAGTTCCCAACAAACTTAGGAGCAGGCTGAGACGGACCTTTACCTGAGACAGAACCATTAAGAAAAATGTTGTAGACAACATGAAATAAACATTCTCATCCAACTTGATACATCCTAAAATTTTGTAATGATTCATCATTATGTCAGGCACAGTACGTGAACATGGGATGTGCCAATAAACTATTTACTGTAAACTAAAACACAACCTGGATGCCAAATGGACTCGCGAGTAGCACGAGTAAAAGATCAAGGATGAATTCATTTGGAGCCTGTTACAAGACCCATGTGGGTTCACTGAAATGTGTAGCCCAAATCATGTGCTTGTGAGTGAAGTAAGCATTTCTCTAGGCATGATATACCAAACGAAGATCATATGAAATTTATACATAATTAGTAAGTTAAATTCCCGCAATTATTTGTGAACGTACTGCACGTACCTAGTTTAGCATTATCATCTGCCTTGACAGTTTCCATAACAAATGGCTGGCGCTGACCCTGAAACAAAATATGCCCTCGACTTAAAATTCTAAGGTGAAAAAATTTTGTAGCCAAGTAAGGGATAGAACTGAAGAGTCTTACACTGCTGACTGTTGGTGTGACCTCCAAATACTTCTCAACCAGATTAAGCATTTCTCTCCCACGTTCATTTCTGACATTTGAAAAATGGTAAAAGACAACCAAAACTACAACTAAACATAAATAAAAATTTTTGTGCTGAATTATGACAACTGGAGGAGGGAAACATACAAAAAGATAGAGAGAGAAGAAGAAGAAAAAAAAAAAAAAAAGAGTAGGCATAGAGGACTGACAAAAAGAAAAAGAGGAGAGAAAAAATGATGTTACCTAACTGTAACGTACTGGGGATGTTGTGGCATGCTGATTCCGGAATATTTTGGCACACCCATATAACCAACCACCAGATCCTGGAATTTATTAGACATGAATTAAAATTTTGTTACCATGATCAAGAGAAAACAACTTGTGTGTGTGTGTATATATATATAGAGTAGATTTTAATAGGATAGAAAAAGACGAAACTCACTGCTAAAGCATTTGTGTAGTCAAAGCAACTGTATGACAATACAAGTTAGAACTAATTAGTATTTAGTACAATATTTTCATAGCACGAAAAAAGGGGTGATTAGGACAATATAAGTGTCAGTAAACACTAGAAAGAACAATACTAACAAAAATATGACTATAGTTTTTTTTTTTTTCGCTAATCAAGTAAAGAAGAAGAAATTACCTATAGCAAGATGGGGCGATTACATCAACCAAGTCATTTGCGGGTAGGCAGAAATAAGGAACCTGTTTTGGTTAAAATTGGAAATTGGATGAAGCCGCTAATAACGAGACTCAAGACCAAAACAAAAGAGGAATGCTAACTGCACTTGCAAATGGCACGAGTGCAGGATCCAGACCGCTCATTGACAAGGGTCCCACAGTGGGCTTCACATGAATCAACGGTCCAGATTTTGCATGAAGTACTAGGTCAATGTTACCTCTTCAATATGACCGTCCAGATGTTTCAAATGCACCTAGAATAAGAAGGGTAACTTGTTATAAAATGTAAGAAGGGTAACTTGTTATAAAATGCTCGAATTTCGAAAGATTTTAAGGTCCTTTGTTCCAGACTGGGGATGAATGATCATGTGTCTTATACTATAACTGGTTGTAATTGTTCATTTCATTGTTTGACCGAGCCACCAAAATTTCCAACAGGAGAATACGCACAAACCTTGTAATCTTGCATGAATTCGTAATGCAGAACCGTTTCTGGTTCACTGCTTGCAGCCTTCAGAAACTTATCTAGTCCTTCTCTTGTACCATTATCCACTGTTCATACAAGTATTAGTTCTGAAGCTTCAGATCCAGACTATATTTTAAGAACGGACTGTTTTCGTTTAACAGTAACTGTAATACAAGGATTATACATGATACATGACCTCAACACAAACACTATTGTCTTTCTCAAACAACGAAAAACTTTGCTATGCTATACTGAACCTCGAAAAATGACCAACAAACAAAAAAGAGAGATTACCGCAATTAGTTCCCAACACATAGAGCTTTTCCAAATTTAGGTGGCGCTCCACGGATCTTAATGCTGCAGTTTAAGAAATTAATCTGCATTACAATGGGACAAGTCACAAAAGAGAAGAAATATAAGTAAAAATTTAGAGACCATAACAAAAATGATACCTTGCACTTGGCATCCCACACCGCAGAAAAGAAGACGCTTAACACCTGCAGCCTGTGCACAGGAAATACAGTCTCTTGTCTAGATAAATGAAATTTGCAACCAATATCGTAAAAATATAAAGTGAGCAGAGTTAGCACCAAAATATACATACATACATATATATATATATATGTATGTATGTATGTATATATATGTGAAAGGTGAATTCCTATCACTTCTATGTACTGCTACTGAAAAGAGAACAGGGACACCTCAACTAAGGCAAGGGTATTCAGATTAGGAGACAATGTTGGCTTAACACCTTTAGCGGCAAGAACTTCCTCCGGTGTCCTATGAGAATAATTGCGGGGAAATGATAAGTTTAAAGCTGATTTCATACAGAATACAACAAATTGGAATTCGGAAACACAAAAAGTATTTAATGGACGTATAACATTGCAGATAAAGGTTAATGCACACCTTGCCAATACAGGCCTTGGAGTGAACCTGTCATCTGGATCACTGCGACAATTAAAACATGAAGACTTGTTAAATTTAAAAAAAAAAAATGAAAAAAATGATTGTCAAAACACATATATCTCTTCTTTTTTTTTTTTTTGTGTCAGTACCTTTGTACACAAATAACAGCTTCTACCATGCCCGTCTTTAGCATTTCCATAGCTATGGTTGTTACTATCCCGTCCACTGCGCTCCTACAATTGAAACATGCTAAATCGAATTATCTAAGATCTACGTTAAGAGACACTATCATAATCTTCTTGAAAATTGCCTAATTAGAATTCAGTAATCAAAACCAGTAAGTGGACTAACATCATCAGTTCATTATGTTCTTTTCTTATCTACTTAAGTTGAACTGAAATATGTATAACCGTTGAATTTGAAAATTATCGAACAACCATTTCTAGAGTAATTAACGCATAAACAGCGCATGATAATAAGGATCAATAACAATCTGAGCTTTCACACGTCAGTCTTGTCTTGTATGACTTTGATTTCAACTTAGTCTTGTGCAGTACCTGTAACAAATAACAGTTCTAATGCCGTCTTTAGCATTTCATAGCTATGTTTTATATCCCGTCACTGCGCTCCTACAATTGAAACATGCTAAATCGAATTATCTAGAGATCTACGTTAAGAGACACTATCATAATCTTCTTGAAAATTGCTTTGAATCGTATTTGACTAACATCATCATAGTTAACTTGAATGAAAAATAAAAAAATCAAAAAACCGAAAACAGATGATAACAATCTTGAGCTTCACCACGTCAGTCTTATGAGTGGTCAATCAGTTGACGTCAATCAAACAGTCGAGAAAAGAATAGGAAACAAATAAATGATCAACTGAAAACTAGTAATCGTAGGACTTCTAACAGTAATAACAAATAGGACAAATTTCATGTTTTTCCCTCGATTTTAGGCCTTGTCGTAAAACGCCCCTGAACTTTAATTTGTAACATTCTTTCCCCCCGAGTTTTGAAACATTTATAGATTGCCTCCCTCAATTAAAGTTTTTACGGAAAAACGCACTTGTCAGTAGTATTAAATATAAAATTGTGAAGTATCACTCATTGGCAGCACAGTGGCACTCGCTACTCTTAGTAAATGTAAAATTACGAAGTTAAAGATAAGAGAGTAGTATGGGAAAAAATGACAATCAATCCTAAATATTTACTCTTTTGACCTGGTTATAAGGTAACCTTGTAATTTCATACTTAACATCCACCAACTCATGCTGCCAACAAGTGTGACGCGCATTTTTCAGTCAAAAATTTAACTGAGGGAAGAAATCTGATAATGTTTCAAAGTTCGAGGGAAAAGGAATGTTACAAATTGAAGTTCGGGGGGCATTTTTTGACAAGACATGAAGTTCAGGAGGGAAAAAGTGAGATTTATCCAAACAAAAACTTACCTTCTACAGGCTTGATTTTCCGAGCATACAACAGCTTATCATAAACTCCAAAATATGCCTCGTCTAAGGAATCTATGTTCCTCCCTCTTCCATGAACAACAGGTTCCAAGCTCTGAAAGAGAAAACAAACAACTTTGAAGCTAAAGCTGGCACATCAAAGCAGTGAGTTGATCTTAAGAAAAAGTAGCAAACAAACTAGCAAAGCTTGCATATCTCACTGACTACAAAAATTTTAAAAATAAAAAATAAAAACAAAAAACCACTGAAAACAAGATTACAAAAATGTTATGAACAAAGAGACAGTTCAAGTTACAACCACAACCAGAAGTACTTCAAGAAATTCAAATCATTGAGTTTGAGTTAAATCTATGAACTTAAACTGCTATTTCTATACAATTCAAGGACAATTGAAATTTTCACTAAGTTCACCTATATATTGCACAATTAACCTCTCTGCACCTTTTTTATGTAGTAGTAACCAAAAGGACTACTTACAAAAATGAGACTAGTGTGTGACGTTAGATTATTCCAGTAAATACTAAGAGTCAGATTATTTAGTAACGACTTTTTTCTCCCCCTTTCCTGAAAGGGTAACTGCTTTTTTTTTTTTTTTCTCTCTCTCTCTCTTTTTTGTTTTTTTTTTTTTTTTGTGTAATTAGTTATGACAAAAAAAAAAAAAAAAAGACCCTTTAAATGATATGAAACAAAACTCAAATGGAAGAACAAGAACTTTATCTCAATTTTATAAAAGAAAAAAACTGACCTCAATTCTAGACATCCCATCACCCAAGAAAGCACAGGCATTCTTCACATGGGCAATATAATATGTGTCACATAACCCACAACGACTGCCCAAAAAGAAAACACAGAATTAGGAAAAAACAGAACTCAAAATCTCAAGAAATGGAAAAGTGGGTATAAATGAAAGATATATATATATATATATATATAAACCTGCAGTGGTCTTTGGCTGGGTAGGTGCCACCAGGAGGAATGGGCTTAGAGCGTTGCCTCCAGTCGTCTCTCAGCTTCACTGAGTCTGAGCTCGTTTTCCCATCTGTTATTCCACACATAAAAATGACAAAGTATTACAATATATATATATACATATATATATATATAGAGAGAGAGAGAGGTAGAGTTTTGGGTACCTTTAGAGGAAGAGAAGACTACAGAGAGTGAGAGAGGAGGGAGAGAAGCTGAGAGGTTGGAGATGAAGGAAGACATGGGAATGGAATGGAAGAGTTTCTCAAACGCACTCTCAGTGCACCACCACCACATAAATTATTACTTTCTCGTTTTTTTTTTTTTTAAATAAGATAAGGAAAAACTTGTAATAAAAAAAGAATTTCAACGACAAAAAAAAAAAAAAAACAAACAAACAAACAATTTCTTAAAAACAGTTGGAACTTGAGTTTTAATTAAAATAAAAATGTGTGTTTAGTTAAACCTTAACATACATTTGGTATACGAGTTGAATCTGAATTTTTTTATTTTGAGATTAAGTTGAATTGAATATACATTTGGTGAGATATTTGAATTATTAAAACTAAAAAGTGTAATATCTTAAAATGTATTCAGAAAAAAAATAATTATAAAACATATTTAGTTCTTCTCGAAATTTTATGTAATTAAAAAAAAATCCATCTCATTTAAACTAATATATATAAATTATGGAATTTTGAAATTTGAGTTACAAAAATTATGATAGTGAAACTGAGGTTAACTTTTCAGAAAAAAAAAAGATTTTGTTTTGATTGAATTAAACCTGAACCCTAAATATATGCTTAAACTAATAATAAACTTGTGATATAACAAATAGAAAATTAATTTAATAATCCAAGTATATTACGCCATCATATTTATATATATGGTATATTTATATAAATAAAATTTGACATTTGAATGATTTGTGTGTAAAAAGTAAAAATATTTTTGAAGTTAATTATGTAGTAGAAGTTTTTTATTTTTTTTAAGATCAATTAATATGAGTATATATTGAGATTTTGACTCAACAGATAACCTATCATACATTAGGAAAGAGAAACATAATTAAAAAAAAAAAGTTGACATAAAAACTATCCAAATATCAAATTTTAATTAGACAGATGTATCATATAAACATGATGATATGATGTATTTGATTCATTAAATAATTTTCTAGGAAATAATATAAAATTTTGAAATGTGTTATGAAAAAAATATAGAATATGAATTTTGTGTACCGACCAAAATTATGAAATATGAATTTTATTTCTTTTTTTATGTGTAATTAATAAAATAATCTTATTATGTCTTGAAATAAAACAATTATAAATATTTAAAATTTGAATTTTATGAAAATTTAAAAGAGAAAAAGTGAAATGTAAATTTAAGAGTTTTGAAATTGTAAAACAAAGCTCTGTTTTAAAATCGTTGCTCCAAACGTTCTATTTTTTTCTTTACAAAGGCCTATGATAGATTTTTTTTTTTTTTTCTTTCTTTTGTCCCTATATTTCATTACAACTCAACTTTTCGTCCATCCTACAAATATGTTACGATGTTTTTATTAAAAAATAAAAAATAAAAATCGAGAGTCATTAAAACAAGTTCCACAATGATGGCGAGTAAGGTGCAATTGAAATCATATAGTATGTAAGGGTCATGAGTCCCTTTATATACTAATTGCATAAAGAAAATTACATAGCATAGTCCATTTATGATATGAGTTGAAAGATGTTAAAAGTTCCAAAGTTACCATTTATGAAGTAATTATTGTGTTTTATTGAGTTGGAAAAATTGCTCATTTTTTACATGTTTTTTTTTAACTATAATTATTTTGTCAAATTACTACGTTGGGCTCAGGACCCATTGAAACAAAATTTATTTAATAAAAGTTATTAATTAATTGAAATTCGCTTAACTTTTTAGACTCTGGTTATTTTGTTTGTATACTTTTCTCACCTTCCTCTTGATTAAATCATAAATATGCATTGCTAAAATCCTATAGAAGTACATAATTGCCAATTCATAATTAGAAAACGAAGACATGATTAAACGTAGACCTTTCCACTAATCTATTCCAACATCATGTACAAAATTTCCGAAGTCATCTTGATGATTAAAATTTCATAGACATTTATATATAATATGCATATTTACATGGAAAAAAATTAGAAGAAATACCAAGTTAAAGTCATTCTATTGAGACAAAATATGTATCTTTTGTATTTAACATGTATTTTTAAAGGATCAATATTAAATTAAAAATGATTGTATCTCAGTATTCATGCATAAATAGTCTTATGTAGGTCAGTCACACTAAGTAGATATGATAGATTATTTGTGATGTAACAGGAATGAATCCCATTATTTGTGTAACTTATTCATTGGATTGGACATTTTCTTCTTCGTTAGAACTTGCCCGTTTCCAATGCAAGTTGGCTTATATTTTCTAAATGTCAATTTTCAAGTAGTCCATGAACCACCGAAAAGAAAGAAAGAAATCCTTCCCATCGCTCACTACTGAATATTATTTTTATGTCTTGTATGTGGAATTCTGTAACTAATATCATTTTTTGTTGTTAAAGTAAACATGAAATGACCAAAATTGAAGTCGTATCTTTAATTAAAAGATAAAGTCATCATTTAAATGGTTCAAATTATCAACATTTGATATACGGAAGGTAAGAATTTGATATCAAATTGAATCTGAAGTACAATATTGAGAACAAAGAATTCTATTTTTATATTTATATGCTTCATATTTTTTTATTTGCTCAAAGTGCAAGGTATAAAATTGAAAATATCCCAAAAAATTCAAAAAACTAAATTTTTTTTAATGGAAGCATAATTAAGAAAAAAAAGTAGTGCCAATCTAATTGATTTTAATTGTTTCTGTCTGCAGTCTAAAGATGTAAACAAAGAACGTATAGTATGAGTATGTACAAAAAGTAATAAATAGAATATTAACGAACAAAATCGTTAGGATGAAAAAAAAAATTATAAAAATATCTTTCCAGCATCACTACAAAGGCTCCAGAAAAGACACAGAGTGGACTCTCTTTTTCTTCATCTTCCACTTATATATTTTCAAATCATATATATATATATATATATATATATACTCACACATATACATTTAACCATATCTTGACTTCATGTCCTGATGACTTTAGACTTTGGTTGGAAAAAAAAAGATAAAAGATAACATAAATTTAAACAAAAGCAGCCGTTACGATTGCAAAAGTTATTAATGCAGAATGGTTTTAACATTTTTTATGCTAATGCTGCTTGTCTGTATGCTGCTTGTCTGTGTTGTGATTAAAATTTAATTAAGTACAAAATGTTGGGCATGTTTCACATTTTGCCCCAGAGTCTTTGGTCTTTGTACATGTTTTTCTCATCTCATGTCTTGATTAGACAATATTTAAATCATCAAATTTATATGGATCAAGCACCAAGTATAGTTGATTAATGCTTGTTCTAGTGGTAATTAATTTTGATTGTATAAATTTATTGCTGGATAACATATTGATTGCTAAAAACAATTTGATACCCGATTTGCTGGATATATTTAGTGTTGGAAGTTGATTGTATAAATTAACAAAGAGTTATTTGAATTTATTGTTGAAACCCATGGGGCAGGATTAATTTCTCTAATTAGTTAGTTTGCTAATATGATTGTAAATTAGTTGATTATGTTGTATATTGGTTTTATTCTCGTGTGATCAATATATTGTTTGATTATTTTTCCTTCTAATTGTCTTCATGGTATCGACAGCATTTTAGGCTCCTGGTGTGCTTAGGCACTTGGCAAAACTTTGAGCACATCAAGGTGTTTGGAAAATTCATGAGAACATGAAGTGCGTCAACTGAAAAAATTATATATACGGATCGAATTAGTCTCCAAACCTTGATTTGGAAGGTTTTCCAAAGGAACGACCTAAAATGTTTATTGTTAGAGTCAAGGAGATCACACATTCTTCATCGAACTGTCTTTAAGGTCACAGCATCTTAATTGTTTGTGACCAGAAATGACGGGAGAGGAATGGCTGATCTGAAAGCATGTCTGTCCGATGATTTTGAGACCGAAGACTTGGGAAATCTTCATCGCTTGGCTCTTTCCAAACAAGGAATCTTTAAGATATTATATTTAAAAATCATTCTGAGGAGATCTTAATAATTTGTTGAGGTGTCAATGAGGTTGTCTTGTGACAGCTAGACAGTCATTAATATTACTCGGGTTCAACATAACAAGATTAAGCACGTTGACATTGATAGACACTTCATCAAACAGAAGTTAGAATCAGATTTGCACATTATTTTAATGAAAGCTTGGAATGCATGATATCTCCTCTCCGGCCAGGTTGTGTTGGAAAGTTTCTTTGTATTTACTCTTCTTAATCCTATTTTATAGGACTAATTTCTCTGATCTAACTAGTTTCCTGATATGCCAACATCCCTTTGGTGGGTTAGTAGAGCACTCGCTCTCCTCGTTAAATACTTGAGTTCAAGTCATCACTACTATATTGACCAGGATATATGGACAATCAATTTCGTGAGAGATCTATGTATCACGCGAGAGACATCCACCTCTCCGAGATTATCTAGGCATTCATTCCAATCTCTACCACTATAACCTTTTTTTTTCAGCATTAAAAAAAAAAAAAAAAACCCTAGTTTCCTAATATAGCCGTAAATTTGTCAACAATGTCGTGAAAATAGGTTGTAATCTTCTCTGGAAAAAAAAATTTTTTTTGAAAAGCTAATATGTTTCATTTCTTAGGCCTAAGCCTGGGGCATTTTGACGACAAATACAATACGAACAGAAGTGGTAAACTAATAAACAACATGCTCAATACAATCTCTCATGTATACCATTACCAGTTCTCTATTGCATCTCCACCAAATTTACTGCCTAAAATTTAGCATCTAAATAAATCAATAAAGAAACTTTCTTTTATTTTTCCGTACTCCACAACAAATGCATGGGTATTGATTGACCTATGAATGGCAAGGGCCTCTCAAAACAAGCTCATTTTTCTTCTTGAATTAGGGAAAAAGAATGGTGTAGAATTGGCTCAAGATATACACATTTTACTATCCCGATCGTATCACCGGAAGGTGAAGCGAAATATAAGCGGGTCAGATCATGGAATACTCAACATTCTATACCGACTTCTAGTTTAAAGAAGCTTGCTGGTTCTTCGTCGTGATGGTCCTCCAGGAAAGAGCTTCATGATCCATCCCAAGACTCGCTCAACCACCTAGTGTAGGAGAATATAGATAATTCTTAAAAACAAAAAATAAAAATAAAACCCGCAGGACACATTTCTAAAACCTGATCATCAAGTTCCACTATGCTTTTCCTAATCTAATAGGATTATGAGGTCATCTGACAGTTAAATAGTGTCCCACCAATAGAAAATTTTCATACTCTATCATAGAATTATCTTTATAGAAAAGCCCATTTAACTGCTCCCATTATCGCAAGCATTTCTTCTACTAAACAAGGAAGGCTGAAAATTTTGTTCAGCTTGGTGTTTAGAATATAATAATCCAAGTGCTGCTTGGTTATCATCATGCAAATTTCCGGCATAGTTTACATTGGGATAAAGGGGAAATAAACAGTACCTCGTCGCCTTCATCTGCATATGGGATATTATCACGCATATCTCGGGAATCGGGTTGTCTTGCTGAAATATTCTCGTTGGCCATGCTCTGAGCGGTCAAAAGCTCTAATCTCTGAGTTTGAGCTTCAAGTTTCCGGGACAACTCGTTGTTCAACTCCTTCATTAATTAAAAAAATAAACAGATGATATTGCAATTGGCCATGCCTAGACTCATAACTAGGAAACTATTAAAATAATTATGAACTGCATATGCGGATGTATATAGATATATATCTGAAACTATGAATACCAAGTACCAACAGCTTAAAAAGAAAATAGCTGCTAACTGCACTCTAGTAAGGAGAAAATTCAGAGCTTCATTACCTTCAGTTTCGAACAATGAGATGACTTGGACGTCAAAGCTTGTACTAGCTCATGCTTCTCCAAAGCTAACTGCAAGAAGAAATGTGAAAACGTTTCTGTTAGGAATGCTCGATATAACTCTACAAAAGATTAACCACCTTAAAAATGAAAGGGCAGACGTTACCTCTGAAATTAAAGTATTGATATTCTGAATCATTCTCACTTGCTCAGGAGGTAAATTTGCAAACGAAGCTTCAATAGGCGAAAACCCATTAAGCGGCAACATGGAAGAACTGAAGGCGTCAGTTCCAACAACAGATGCATCACGCACCTCCTGACTTGAGGTTCCAGTAATGGTATCTTCATTTGCTGCATGAATTTAATTAGTAAAGTTAAATACAAAGATTATACGGAGGAAAAGGAAGGTCCCAGTGAAAGATAGTACCTAAATCTTCTGTAGAAGTGGACATGTCTTTCTTATTTGTAGTACTTTTTGTAAGATCAACGGACTTTGCACCGGTGGAAGCTTTCCACAACTTAGCCTGTAACAACTTCTTCTCTGCACCAAAATAACAGTGAACAAGGAATAACTATTTCTGCCTTAAACAACACCTGTATGCGAGTAACATTAAAGGAGAGCTCTTTTTGCCAAATAGAGACTTCTTTATAATCTTTTGGATTAACAAAATACATGGCTTTTGAAAAGATTAAATTACAGAGGGGCTTTTTAGTATTGTTTTCTTAAATAAGTGAAAAAATAAATTATGTGAATATGCTTGGTAGTTGGTATTTGAAGTTTCTTATGCAAGAAAGATGTTAAAAACCATAAAAGAATTTCTAAAGCACCTACTTTGTAGAGTGCACCACATTGCCAACGCAATATCTAATCATTAAGTAACAAAGAACTGCTGTCCTTTTTTCTTTTTTTGATAAATAAGAAAAAATTGCTGTCTTATTATTTAAATTATTAAAAAAAAAAAAAACTCGTAATATAGACACACTTACCTTCTTGAAGAGCATCAATAGTTGACTGCAAATCCAGGCGATCCTTCTCTATGCTTGACATTTTCTTTCTGCAAAGTTCCATATTCAATAGTTAAGGCATGAATTCCGAAATCTTCATGAGCAACCAAGCAAGAGTATGACGTACTTGTATGAAGAGATTTCAGCTTGTGAGTTCTCCAATTGCCTCTCAAGCTTTAGCTCATTAGATCTTAGTCTAAGTGCCTAAATAAAGAATAGGTTAATAGAATCATCACATATAACATATAAAAAAGAAAACTTTCAATGCCATGGATGTGTCGTCAGTAACCTACATCCACACACATCTACCAAACAGGTACATTTATTCAAAATTCCAAACACCAATGCGCATAAATTAGGCGGAAAGACAAATCACTATACTCAAAAGACTAATATGTACGCATGTCTAAAGAAACTACTTGTGTTTCTAAATATCTTTCTTTCTTTCTTCTTCTTCTTCTCCTTTTTTTTTTTTTTTGGATAACTGTATTTCTAAAAATAATTGCCACCATAATTTGCCAATTCCTCACAAGACTTAGACAAGGAAAAATCTAACCAAATCGCCTTCAAAACAGAAATGAAGTATACGTTTGAACAATCAGAACTGAAGAGAGAGAGACATGGGGACATAGTGACAGGAAACTTGAATAACAACTGAAAGCACTACCTTCTCCTCTAAACTTATCACTTCTGAAGCCAATAACTTAGCACGTTCATCCGCTGCATTACATTCCAGCTGTGCATTTGAATATTCATTTCTGACAGCCTCAAGTTCCATCTATGATATCACAGGTTACAGGATGGCAGTTAAAAAATAATATTAATAATTAAACAAAAAACTTCTTTAAAAAAAAAAGAAAGAACGAAAGGAAGTGGAGAGGGGGAACAGAGAGAAAAGGAAACGGAACAAAAGATGAACGATAGTTAAAAGTATTCTATACATGTAGTGCGTATATTTGACCATAAACATGGCTTCACAAATACACACACACACACGACATGCAATCTATATGGCCCATCAGAATGTAAATTAGTTCAAGATGAAAATCCAATATAATTGAGCCTCAGTGGCAGTAAAGAGAAAATAAATACAAACCAACTGGGCCTTGATCTCCTCCTGTAACTTTTCCATGTCAGATTTTAGTTGATCGACAATGCCTCTCTGAAGAAGAAAAACATGAATACAGTAAGAAAGAAATGTGGTAATACCAATGAATGGTCATGCTATCAAGTATATTTTGATAGAGTTAAAACATCACATTCTGTCACAGTTAAGTTGTTTCAGAAATATGATCGCAGAGCCTGGAAAATATAGCAAATCTCAAGGTAAACCATGCAAGGTTTTAATAAAAAAGTGTGAATGACTATGATTTTGCATTAAAAAGAAAAAAAATAAAAATAAAAAAACCAATGATACAGATTGATCACTTTGAACTTAGTTATATGAATTTTAGCAATGAAGTTTTATCCAATCTTCTTCAAAAGGTACAAAAAAGCTGGGACCTGTGACAGTGCCCACATTTATATACGACAACTGAAGATAAAAACTTTCCAACCACTAGTAGCTTACCTCAAGCACAAAACAATAAATAATGGTAGAAAAAGGCTGCACCTTTTACCAAGCCATTATCGTTGAAGTACACTTTAGTGCAATAAAGAGAATAAGTATACCATAGACAAGAGAAAAACTATACACAAACTGACCTGATGGTTAAAACTGTCTGTTAGAGAGGAATTTTCAGCGGCCAAAGACTCTGCTAAAGTACGAGAAACCTCAAGTTCACGTTGCAAAGAGAACTTTTCTTGTGTCAAATCTTCAATATGCTGGGTAAACCAAACCACGAAAATAATCATGCAGAGAAAACTCAAAGAAGAAATACCTATGTTTCTCAAAAGTATTTCAACTAATCCACTATAAGCCAAAGGAACCTAACAGCTCAAAGGTCCTCATTCAAAGAACAAGTGCTTAAACAAACATGTAAATCAGGTAGAAAGGGCTATGCCTTTACAAGCATGATAGAGGGAGGTGCAAAGTCCCAGCAGATCTATCTCTTCCAAAGCCTAGGTTCTGATCAAGTAAATACCCACAATTCTATCGAAATTTCTGCTTAGTATCTGTAAATTTGGGTTCTTGGTGTGGATAACATGAGAGAAAATTTATCTTCTTTGTGTTTCTATCCAATGCTGGCTTCTGATATCGAGAATGATATCATTTATCCAATAGGATTTTCATAAATTCAAACTCCAAGTATTTTTGTTGGTACCGACATTTTCATCCATGGTTCTGATGTCTTGGAAACAACATGCATCTCCACAATCTCCACCCATGCTATGCGGAAAATTACTCTTTTTTTTTTCTTTTTTAAAGACAAAAATACCACTTTTAAGTCGTATTTTCCTTGGTGCCAAGGAATGAATCATGAAGAAGAAGAGAAACCAGCAAAACATATACAGCCATTGAGTTTTCCAGAGAAATCACTGAACATAGAATGTGGAAAATGCAGGAGGGGAAAAAAAAATAGCATAGGGGTACCTGTTCCAGAGCAGAAAAGTCTTCATTCTGCTTAGGTAAAAATTCATGTTTCCACTCCATGCCATTTTCTTTTAGAGATAGTTTGAGCTGGTCACTCGCCATGCCATCGGAAACTGAAACGATGGAAGGCTCAAATGCATGTGACGAATTTAAAGAGTCATCCTTTGAAAATGGTCGTAAACTTTCAGCATCCAGAGATGGCTTGTGAAAAGGGTATGATCCTAGAAAATCCATTTTCTTGGGCTTTAAACTGTTGGACTTCAATGAATTCCTCTCAAATTCATCACTTTGGAGATTAGTTCCTGAAGATGCTTTAGGAATGTTGAGATTATCGAGGAAAGATGGGCGAGATCTTAACGAATTAGTTCCATTTGTGAGCGGATATAGCGGTACAAGATTGCTGGAGCTTCTGTAATTAGATTCAAAACTCTCAGATCCAAAAGTTTGGACAGCTCCGTTTTCCATACTGAATAGACCACTAGCAGAGCTACTAATATTTTCTTTACCAGTCCTGAAAGACATAAAATCGCCAAAGTTCACACTATTCTGCATGTTATCATCAGCAAAGCCTCTTCTATTCTCCGTCGGTCGAATTATGTCTACACAAAACCCACAATAGTATTAGTATCTTCCTTCACAAAGTAGACATCAGAAAAACAGTAAACACTTTAAAAAAAAACACACAACTAAATAAGTGAAAACACTGGAAAGACGAGATCAAATGTCAAAGTACCAAATACCTTCATAAAGGGAAGATGGTTTAGAGCCACTGGAATTACTAGGCTCACTTTGCAGTGCAGAGCTAATGGAATTCTGAGGTGAAATACTTGCAACAGAAACATGGGAACTAACACTTGGAATTGTATATTCCTTTGACGGCGTTGTTTCTTCCTTCAACTCAGGTTCATCTATCCCATGGAAACTAAGTTGACTAATACTGCTTTCAAAATCTTGACTTCCTTTTGAGGGTAAAGCAACAGACTGGTCAGATGTAATCCTGTATGGAAGTCTACCGAAGCCGGCTGTATAATATTCCAATTCATTGCTCTTCCCCGTCTTCCCAAGGCTTTGATGGACGTCTAAAGGTCCACCAGACCTTAAATCACCATAATTCTTAAATTCGTTACCATTTGCATGTTTCTGTGTTTGGTCTGAAGAAAATGAATTAGAATCATTTGTTAAAATAGGACTAGCGTTCGTATCGCTAGACAAAACTGGATCACTTTTCTGGACAAAATCAATTGAATTGTTGTCTCTGTTTATTGCTAAAAATGATGATTCAGTAGCAGCATTTCCAAGTCCATCAGATGTACCAGCTCCACTTGTATCTGTGACTCGCACATGTTCAGTTTCTAAAGGTTGTTTCTCATTTGAATTGACTTCAGACACATGATTCTGGCTGGTTGACGAAGCCTTCTTGGCACGCTCTGCCGCCTTTTTCTTACGGAATTCTTCTAGCTGCAAGAAATAGGAAAATTGTCTAAATTCTTCATCGAACAATAAAAATAAATAAAAAATAAAAAACATCAAGAAACAAGCTGTTCAAGAATCAACCATTCTAAAGAATTGATAATAGAAAAATTTATTAAGAAAACCTTTTTTTTTTTTTTGCATAGACAGAAAATAAATTCAAACACATGCACGCACAGGGTCCTGACGATCCATTCACTCCAATCAAACTCGAATGAAAATAACATGCACTCTTGAAAAGCTTCATATAACCAAAGGAGCCACGAAATTTATTTTCTATTGCATTAATTTACATCATAACTCAATCAAATCAAAGAATTTCAAGCTCTAAAGCATAAAATCATTAGGCCACGGCGGGTTGAAGGTTCCCAAACACCTAAACATCCCAGAGAAACTTAAAAACAAGTTCCAAAACCTAGTACTTCTTAAAATCAACCTCAATTAGTAATAATTCATTAAAGAAAAACTAACCCATTACTCTTTACAAGACAAACAAGACACTGGGTTAATAAAACTAGACTAGGACAGACAGATTTCAAGCAACAATAACATCAAACAACCAAACCGAATAGACAACTTAACCTTTCGACCAAACATGATAGCAGAAGATAGTAGATTTTTTCAGCATTGAGATACAAAATGTTCTTCCCCATAACCTAATTGACAAGAAATTCAACAAGATTAGAGGCTCAAGAAACGAATTTTCGTCCCAAATTAGTTCCTAATTCAGCTTCCGAAATTGCAAATCACACCAATCGCAAATTGGCCCACTGAAAACTCCCAAAAAAAATGCTAAATTGAAATTACATGACCAAAAACAATTTCGATTAAAAACGATTTTCCAGGAAACCAAACAAGAATCTAGCGGAATCCATACCCGGCGCTTTCCAGCTTGCAAATGCTCTTGCTTCTTCGAAGAAGCCACAGTGTTTGGCAGCACCTGAGCAGAAGCCATTGAAATCGAAAACGAACAATCGCGAGCTCAAAAGAATACCACAAAATCGACCAAAAAAAAAAAAACAAATACAAAAACTTCCGATTCCTCTTCAGAATTCCAATCAAGTCCGAAACGAAGCAAATTCCAACAATTACAATCAAAAACCCCAAGGAGAAAACCCCAGGAAACGACGGAGAATTCCGGATCAAAGAGGCTCCGAAAATGGCGACGCAGTTCGATTATCAACGGTCGGATAATTCGAAACGAGAAATGGAAACGGAAAAATGAAAAAAAAAAATTGCAAAAAAATTACATATATTTAAACATATATATATATGTATATATCAAATCAGTGAAAATTGATACAGACAAAGAATCAGATCAGATCGGAGAGAAGGAGAGGAGTGGGCTTTGTGAAATTTCGTTTTTTTTTTTTTTTTCCCTGTTCGAACAGATCCCCCTGGGTTCCTCTCTCTCTTTCTGGTGTTCTTTGCGTTTTGTTTTTAAATTAATTCAATTTTCTTTTTCTTTTCTTTTTTTTTTTTGAGATTTTTTTTTTTTTTTTCAAATTTGGCGTGGCTGATAATGTTACCTGGCGGTTTGTTTAATTGACGTATGTTGGATCCAAGACAAGCATACCGTTATTTGGTGGGATTTTTCTTTTATTTACTTATAATTTTTTTGAAAAAAATAATAATATTTTTTAATTGTTTAACTTTTAATTTTTTAATTAAAGTTAATGATTTGTTCAGGTACTTTGATTTGTAAAGACAGAAACACTTTTTTAAGTTTAAATAGTAAATTTTTTTAAATTTTTTAAATTTTAAAAAAAAAAAAAATTTTGAGAAAAAGATAAAAATTTTTCGAAAAAGATAAAAAAAATTTGAATTCGGGGAGTTTGGATGGTTATGCAAACTCCCCCTTAGAGTATTTCGTTGGTTTGTCTTTTTGTATGTGATTAACAATAACATCTAAATCTGGTTGGCAGCCGAAAATTGGGTTTTGGAATTTCAACTAATTTAATTAACCTTTTAATGAAATTGCAAGAAAGTTGTTTCAAAAAAAATGTAAAAAAGTTATAAATATATCTTTCAATGAATTGTCTTTAATTTTTTAAACATATTCTAAACGTGTTACATTATTTTATAACTTTGTATAATTTCCCTACAACTAGATCTATCATTATATCTGTAGAAAATAGAAATTCACCTAGTGACACTCTTAGAGGGGGAAAAAAAAGCATAATAATTGAAATTAAAAAAAGAAGCAAAAATGATAAGACGTGGCAAAGGGTCATTGTAAAAGTTGTTGGGGAAATGTTCTCATTTATTTCCTGTGTTTATATAGTGTTTGGTTATGAGAAACTTTAATAACGGATGTTTAAAGTAAAGAAAAAGGTTGATTTTCAAATTAGCTTGATAATAAAAGTTTCCCACTAGTATTTGAATTGCAAAATGCAAGGCCTTTTTCCCGTTGGTGCTAGTGATGTCATATTATGTTGATATGTAAAATACTAATTACTAACATTTTTACCTATTCATAATTGATTTATAAATTATATCGATCATTTTATGTTATCTCAAAATTGACATGTAATTCATAAAAAAATAAAATCAAATTAAAAAAAATAGTAATAATCTCCATCAATAAGAAATAGAATTGCTGAATATAAACATTGTAACAAAGAAACTTATCTTCACGCGTCTATCGAGTCACGTGAATGAGAACTAATATAATTATTAACGATCCGTGATTATAAAGACTAAGGTAACATGACTATTCACTTTTCCTGATAAGATTTTGGAAGATGAACAATATATATAGTCAATCCACTTAATAAGAGATCCATATATCGTGCGGAAATACATCATCTTCTCAGAATTATTTCTACCCTTCCAAGACTTTTAAAGAAACATGACTACTAAGTATTGGCCAACTTTCTGTCCCTTACAATTTTCAAATAAGCCAACAATCTTTGGTGATCGGGAAGGTTTTCTTTGATAACGGGAAGTTGCTTGAAATTCTGAACCCAAGCATACAACCGAGGCAAAGTTGTGGGTTGAATCAACTTCACTCCCACCAATTCCTCTATGCATTCAATAAAATAAGCCAGCCATCCATGTACTAAGTCTACCATGTTCAAAGTCTCTCCCCCAAAGAACTTGTTGTTCCCAAGGCCTTGCTCTTCCAAGATCTTCAACACTTCTAGTGCTTCTTTTGCCGCCTTTTCCCCCTCTTCTCCGCCCGCCGTGCTTGTGAAGAATGAACCAAAAGTCGGGCCCTATAAGCGATGCCAAACGAGCACTTCAATTGTTTGTATGTGAAAAAATGATTCATTCCAAAAATTTATGAAGCATCGTGAAGTCTAAATTTAACTACTAAATGATAGAAGAAACGATCTCATAATTAAAAAAAAGTCAACGACTTAAATCATTTTCTTCGTTATCGAACAAATTGAGTTCTCTTCTTCCCTTGTTATTTGTTTCATTTGATTTCTATAGTTAGGTTACACATAGGAATCTAGCTACTCATCACTTAAATCTCTCCTAATTACAACTAAAACAAAACAAATAGTCTCCCTTCCTAAATGACTCTATTAGCTAAATTAGTTGAAATTTGGATGCTTTTATTTAGATCACGAAAGGAAGAAAAATCCCTTTTCTTTTTCGGGTTATTGCTAGACTCATCTCGGAGATTAAAAGAGAATTAAAATCAATATCTATAGACAAAATAACGAAAAATATTCGAAAAGGCGAAATAGTTACCGTTTGAGCTCCAAAATCAATCCAAAACCTAGCCAAGGCTCTCTCATGAGCATCTTTGGAAGGAGAGGATTTTGAGGCCATGTTTCGTCAATGTATTCGAGGATGATTGGGGACTCGGCAATAGGTCTGCCTTGATGAACAAGAACAGGAACTTGCTTGTAGATTGGGTTGTACTCCAAAAGGAGTTGACTCTTGTTGTAGATATCTTCTTCTATGTAGTCAAAATCCACACCCTTGAGTTTGAGAGCCCATATCACCGCGTGACAATAAGGGCTTGACCAGAATCCTAGTACCTTCACTTCTTCCATTGTTGAGATTTGATGTTCAACTTCCAACACTAAAGCTAGATGATACAACTTTAATGGTGGAGAGAGGTTTTTTTTTTTTTTTTTTTTTTTTAATGTAAATCGGGGAGGGGTTCTTGTTTCAAAGATGGATGGCTGTTATTGATCATTATTGACTTTTCTTTTCATCTCTCTCTCTCTCTCTTTATTTGTTTATTTTTATATTCTTATCCTTCTGAAAGGGAAATAACCCAAAACACCCTTACGTTTTTTTTTTTTTTTTTTTTTTTTTTTTTTTTTTTTTTTTTAATGAATAACACCCTTACATTTAGTCAAGAGGTCATTTTGCTACTTTTATCGTAAGTGTATCTAAAATATCCCGTATGTTTATTCGAAATAGTAGAGATATTTTTTGTTTTGTTTTTTTTGGTGTGTTTATCCCTTAATTTTTATTGAAGTGGCTAACTTTTCATTGTATCTGATTATACCGTTGATTATAACGAAAAAAAAAAAAAAAAGTTTACATAGGCCTTCAAAATCGAAGAATGAAAATTGAAAAAAAAAAAAAAAAAAAAGGAAGAAGAAGTCATTTTACATGTGACAAATTGCAATTCAATTATCATTTGAAATATCAATTTCTTCTTTCAAATAAATTCGTAAAAGTACATACACATATAATAGTATTTCTACCCAAATTTGAACAATTTGTAACACTTTACTAAATTTAATCGGTACTTTATCAAAATTACAATTTTAAGAGTAACTATATTGTCAATCGAAAAATTCACCGGAATAAATGTATCAAAAACTTTTAATTTTTACTTTAAAAAAAAAAAAGAAATCCCTTTTTATTTATTTTTTTTCTTTAGTTTGTAGTTTCCCTATTTCTTACTATATTTATTTTCTAATATGATGGGAGAAGTGAGAAGATTGAAAACCTCTTCTATTTGAATCCCAACTTTGTGGGTCCACACCTTTGAAAATATGAATGGTGCCAAAATTAAAACTGGCCCCTAGTCTGCTTTACAGGCAATTGTACGACCATGATAAATAAACTGCCAAAAAGAGGAATTACGAGCACTTTATTATTCTGTTGGATTTAATTGCCATAAATGTATTTATATCTTTTTACGAAAACTTCTCAACTTCAAACCCGAAAATTGCTTTCTCGGATCGAGTTTTCTTATCCCGTGTCTCTGTCTTATAGATGGTGAAAGCGAAGAGGAAGACAACAATTTCTATGCCACCATTATCGTCTTCAACTTCAACTACAAATAAATTTTCAAGATCTAACTTGTGTCTAGTATACGAAGTTAGAATGAAATTTTAGATTAAAATTAATTATTATTTTAAAAACTAATTATAATTTTTATTGATTTCTAAAAAAAAAAACAAGAATTAGATGAAAAATTATGTTTGATTTTGAGAGTCAAACCAAAGCACAATGTGTCCCACACCAAGCACTGGAAGGTTTTTAATTCTCATTCTTCAACAATCAAGTTTATTTATTTGTCATTTCAATTATATATTTTTAGGAGAGACTGTGGTAGAGTTTCTCTCAAAATAACTACGATAGAGTTTTTTTTAAACCGTTGAGATTTAATCGAACGGTTGAAATATTATTAGTATAACATACTTATTATATATTTTACCTCATATTATCATTTTCACCCCAAGTCTTCTCCGTCACCGATGACACCTGACACCGGTAACCCACCATCGCCCCCCTAAACCCCAGCCCCATCCCCGGCCGCCCCCACCTAGCCTTGGCCCGGCACTCCCCGACCCAGCACCCCCACCCAGCCTCCCCCGCTGGCCCCTTGCCCCACCCCCCTAAGACCCCCACCCCACCCCCACCCCCCCCCCCCCCAACCCAACCCCCCTCTCCTGGCACCCCTACCCCAGGCCCCTCCCCCGACCTCCCCCCAACCCCCCTCCACCCCCTCCCGATGGGACCCCCTACAACCCCGGCCTCCCCCAACCCCCCTCCACCCCCCTGACGGGACCCCCCCTACCCCTCTATCTCTCTTCCCCTCTCTCCCAGCTCCCCTACCCCCACCCCCAATGGGGACCCCCATCCCCCACATCTCTCTCTCTTCTCGAATCGGGGTATTGGGGAGGGGGGCGTGGGCCGGAAGAGAGAGAGAGGAGACTGGGGGGTCCCTGTCGGGGAGGAGGTTGGTTGAGGGGGGCCTGGGGTGGAGGTGTGGGGAGGGGGGACCTGGGTGGGGGGCCACCGAGCGGGCTAGGGCTGCGGGCCTGCTGGGGGGTGTCGGGGCTGGGTGGGGGGCGCAGGGCTAGGCAGGGGTGGGTCACCGGTGGCGGGAAGGTCGCCGGGACGGAGAAGACTTGGATAGGAATGGTAATATGAGTTAAAGTATATGATAAGTATGCTACACTAACAACATTTCAATCGTTAATTAAATCTTAATGGTTTAAAAAAAAACTCTACCGGTAGTTATTATGGGAGGACTCTACCACAACCTCTCATTTATTTTTAAATTGATTCCAATTCTATTTTCTTGTTTCATACTTGTCAATATACAAAAATCTATATGCCATCTGAATTTGTTTTTAAGGATATTAATAATCAACTATTTTTTGTTAGCCAAAGGTTACAACTTTTGCATTCTTAACATCTTACTAACTGCTCGTTGAAAGACATCTTCCTTTTTTCTTTGTCAAATTTTTTTATTTTATATTTTTTAATTGGTAACTGATTATATCTAATTTACTAAAAAAGCCTTCTTTGTAATCTATCTTGTCTAATCTCTCTGATAAATTCCTTTTCAGAGACATAAATTAGTTGAATTACTGTGAAGTAACAAGTCTCATCCACGAGTTATTATGTGCCAAAAGTGCATTTTCATCACCACTTCAGAGGAAAAATCCACTGATTTCCGAGGATGAACAAGTTAGCTTGAATTTTGGGGGCACGATCGAGCAAAATATGCAGTCAACTGTTTCAAAACAAGATAACATTTTGAGCCAAAAATAAATAATAAATAATAAAAGTTTCTGAGTAAAAAAAAAAAAAAAAAAAAGAGAAAACACCTCACGTGAATTGAAAAACAACAGGCCCATTTGGGTAAAGGGAACCCAAAATGTTCTGGTTCAAGTCCGTTTGCTACATTGTTCTTCTCACAAAAAAAAAAAAATTTTTTTTTTTTGAGAGTGCTTGTATGGAACACTTATTTGAGTTGAAGTTTTGGAGGTTTTTTTTTAATTAGAAATAAATGATATTTTTAAAAATATGTATTTAATTGAAATATAAATTGAAAATGAATTGTGATATTTAAGTAGCGTAGATATCTAAAATATATATAATAATAATAATAATAATAATACGTATCTTATTTCATAATATCATTTTTAGAGAATGACATGATCACAAGAAATAAGGAGATCTTTCTCGTCGTTACGAGATTTAGACACAAGAATCATCTAATTTCGACTTGAAATAGGAACGTTATGGATTCTAGTCAAACCGTTTACCCAAACGGGCATACAAATACAAGTACAAAATTTGACCAATTTCATTCATGAGGATCTCTACAGTGAAGAACTCTCGCAGCAAAAGAGCTTATATACTACCATGCTGTCTTTAGATGTTTACGTATCGTTTCTTATCTGTATTATTATAATTCATTTCATTGTTGGTAAGATATACATTTAAAAAAAAAAAACCATTTAATACGAAGGGAGATAAATAAATAATTAAATTAATATACTTGTTTGGTATGAGGCATGAAAGAAATGCACAAATAGACGGACAGATTTATGCAGATTTACGTAAAAAGAAAGTAATTGTACAAGGCATTTAAAAGCCCTGTATTTAAATCCAAAATATTTCATTCCATCACGGCAAAGTTCTGCCAAATTTTCTATTACAAAGTCAGGGTGAAGAAATGCTTCGCTTAAAATTCCTCTCCACCAAATTCTAGCAGATTCTCTAAGATATTCTACCAGTTTTCGATGATCGGTGCCTGTGACCAATTCCGGTGACGATGACCGTGACCAACCTGTCGGTGGTCATTGTTCATTCTATCGACATCTAGTAGAATACATGTGGTATCCTTACTGATTTGGATAAAACATATTGCGTTGACTTTTGACAAGTTCTCTTGAGTGGCATAAAAATTGAGTTCCAAAACCAGTGACGAGAAAATAAAGATGGAGTCTTTTTAGTGCCATTCCTATCCTTCACTCCAGTTTTTAAATCTTTTAATTGATACTTTTTAGGGAGAAAGAAGTTAACTTCTTTACATACAATTAATAATTAAAGTAAATATCGGGTTTTAAAATATTTAAATAAAATAACAATAAATAAGAAATTTACTAAGAATTAAGTTATTTACTAGAAGTATATTAATCTAGTAAATTTGATATTTAGTTAAATTAATTTTAAATATCTTAAAATATTACTGTTCATTTAATTTAGTTTTGTAAAAAATACTAATTAATACAGTTTCTGACTTTTTATTACTTTGTGTAAGAGAGATTAGAGGTTAAAAAACTAAAGTTCCACATCGTGAAAATAAATACAAGCATCTCAAATGTTTTAGATAAAAATATCACGTATGTGTGACTGACATTATGCTATTATCATGCACCACACATGCACAAGGACATGAGCGATTGGGTGCCTTTGAGGCGCACGTATGTATTATTGCAATAAGCTTTTTGTTTGTTTGTTTGTGTTTTCTTTTTCCCCTTATTTGATATTTTGTGATGAATAAAAGGATTTGTCATGCTCTGATATCAACTTGAAATTTTGGGATTTAAATAAGTTTCATTCACAAACTGAAAATGATATAACAGTACTAGGCTTATATATACACATAGAGAAAAACAATAAAAGGAAACCAAATAAAAAGAGACTAATTACACATAATTAATATCTAATAGATAACCTTACAATAAATTTCATTATTATGTTCACATTTGAAGGAAATAATCACAAAATAGTAATTAAATAAATAATCAATTACTCAAAATCTCAATCACTGGAAACGAACATATATTTGGCCTAATCATTCATGTCTATAGACTATAGTCTTCTCACTCGGCAAAAGGATTTAGAAGGACCAATATGTGTGTGTGTGTGTATATATATATATATATATATATATATTTTTTTTTTTTCCAGTTGGGTGTCACTAAAATGATACTAGGAGGCCTAAGGTTGGGATCGTGTCGGGATCGGGACAGTGTCGGTGTTGGGAACGCGTCGGGGTCAGGCTGACAAGCCAGGACATGCACTAGGCAATACAAGAAAAAAGCATGTTCAGAGGCGAAAATTTTCATTTCAAAAAATGCTTAAATTTGTCTCCAAAACTTTTAGAGAAGAAAGCTTTGTTTAGTCATGATTCGTCTCTAAAAGGCGCTGGTCTAAAAGTTTTAGGGACTAACAGAAAATTTGTCTCTAAATCACTTCTTTTCAGAGGTGAAAAATTAGTCCAAAATATAATCAATGTGGTCTCAAGAAAATAGTAATTTGGTCAAATGTATGGTCATCTGGGATCAAATTGGACCAAATTATAAGTGTTTAGAGACAATAAATTCGTCTCTGAATCTGCTTTCAGAGACAAAGATTGTTGTCTCAAATTTTTAAAATGTTTTTTAATCATTTTTTGTCAAATTGAAAATATGAAATATGTCAACAAGTTTTTAATCGAACTAAAATCAATTTTTTAAAGGTGAAACAATCAGGAGAGAGAAAGTGATGTGAGAAAATAAGATGAGAGAAAGTGGTGAAATAAAGTGATGAGAGAAAACGAGGGAGAGTGAAAGTGATTAGAGAGAATGAAGTGAAAGAAAGTAAGGCAGATAAGCAGCAAGCAAGGATAAAAATGTCGATATCGACAGAGTTATTGTAAGGTTTTAATTTGGGGATATGTCAACAAAAAAGTTGATATCGATGGATATCTCGAGAAAAATAAATACTTATAGAAAAAGTTAAATTTTTTGCTAAAATTTTATAAAATGTTAAAACAGTCAATATTATTTAACATGAAGTAATTAATAATAAATCTCTCACCAAAAGTTTAAATTTATTTATTTATTTATTATTATTATTATTTTCATATTTCAACCAAAACGTTCTACTTCAAACCATCTACTCAAACGGGCCCTATAACTACAAGTACCAAACATGACCAATTTCATTCACGAGGATCTCGATAGAGAACTACGGTAGCAAAAGAGCTTATGTATTACCGTACTATACAGTTTAGGAATCTCAACGACTTTCGTTTGTTTTGTTGGTTTCATTTTAGGCGTTTTGGAAAGATGTTTTTAAAAAAAAAAAATTCCAAAATGATGTTTGGAGGTGCAACTAGACTTTCATTTTGAGAAGGGAATAAATTTGAATTAGTATTTGGATTAGATGTTGAAAGCAATCATTTGAAAAAAATAGTTCTCTAACAGACATAATAAAACCTTATGTCCGTGCGATATTTTAATAGGTTATATTGATGGAGATTTGTTCATATCTTCGTTTTAAACGTATTGAAAAAGATTCATATTAATTGGAGTTTAAACAAAGAAGTGATGACATTTAGAGAAATTTTGGATCTGAAAATGACGTTGTGCAAAACAACTCCGAAATGTGTAAAATTAGGGGATTTGATTCCTGAGACAAGCCCCATTTCAAAATGACTTTTCATTCTAAAATGCCTAAACTTATGAAACAAATACCAATTTAAAATAATTTTTTCCACATGGCTCAGACCTACGAAATAAACAGGGAATGATTTCTTTTAATAGTTTTATTTATTTAGTTTTTTTGTAAAGCTTGAAATTCTATACACACACACACACACACATATACATATACATATATATATATATATATATACATATATCTGTTCATTTTAACTTGTTTGTTCTGATATGAATATTACTACAATTCATTCCTAGTTGGTAAGAAGATAAAAAAAAATATCCTGCTTAGTATGGAAGGACACCATTTATTATTGTTAATGGAGGAAAAAACAGATAATTAAGTCACTTTTTTGGTATTTGTCACGGCATGAAAGGAATAGATTTACTTGAAGAAAGTAATTGTACAAGTAAATTAGCTAAAGCCCTCTACTAAATCTAAAAAAATGCCTCACCATCACAAGAAGTAAATTTACTAAACTTCAGCTATCGCAAAATCAAAGTGTAGAGGTGCTTCTCTCGAATTTCCTCACGACCAAACAATCCAATATTCCCTCTTCTCCTCCAAAATCCGTCCTTTATTAACACGACAAATTAATCCATAGGATCTTAAAAGAGCTTTTTTTCTCATCGGACAAAGAAAATTGAGGCAAAAAGATTGACTACTATGACGTAATATGCTAATTTTTTTTAGGGTAAATTACTCATCTAATCCCTGAACCTATTAGGTTTGTGCAACTTTAGTTTTTAAACATTTTTCGTAGTTGAAATACCCTAAATTATTAAAAACATTATTATAGTAGTCATTTTCATTAATTTTTGGATGATATACATTAGTAATTTAGTCAAAAGTAATATTAACTAACGGATTTCGTCTAAAAATTAACAAAATGACTACTGTAACAACGTTTTTAACATTTTAGAGTTTTTTTTTTTTTTTTTTTTGCTCCCTGGTATTTATATAACTTTGCCTTATTCGGTAGCTTCCAATTGCAAAGTTAAGTAAAAAGGACTTGGCTTTTTTTGCTGGTTAGTAAAAAGGTCTTAGCTGTTGTGATTATTACTTGGCTGTTTCATAAACCTCAAAATCTCAACCCAAAAGTGACTATAATGAGGCGGGGATTTACTGCATGCATTAACATTTTAAACAAACAAAACATTAAAATATTTTAGCTGAAAAAAATTTCTGATCACAACAACACTTCTATTATGAGCCACAACTTTAACTTCTTCTAAAAGTCCATATATAAGATCGACCTGCCGGGGAATTATGTGTGTTTTTCGATTCTAAAGAGCAATTTTATTATAAACATTCACCGAACTGAAAACAAACAACTATAAAAATACAAACGACAAGCAACCCACATTTATTTCACTATTTATTCACCCGTCTAGCTAATTAATAACCTATTTTTCACATCACATTATTCGACATATCTTAATTAGGAGATGCCAATGCCTTTTCCCTTACGCCTTGAAAAAGAGCCAACAAATCATGACGATGAGGAAGGTTGTGTTTGATGAGAGGCACTTGTTTGAAGTTGTTAAGCCATGCATGCAAACGTGGGAATTCATGTTCATCCAACAGCTTCACTCCTACCACCTCTTCTATGACATCAAACCACCCGGCAATCCATCCGAAAGCTATGTCCACCATTCCTATCTCTTCTCCTCCAAAGAATTTCTTGTCCCCGCCCATGGCGTGCTCTTCGACGGCTCGCAGCATCTCCAAACACTCCTTCTTCGCCTTCTCTAGCTCTTCACCGGTGGTTCGGAGAACCATAAAAATAATTGGAGACTACATGAAAAAAAAAAAAAAAAAAAAAAACTCGTGACAAACTATGTACGTGACATGACGTACAAATGTTGATTAAGACTCCAGAGTGTAAAATTAACTTTAAGTCATTTGTTTAACCTTTTTTTCTTTAATATATTGAAAGTAAGAGATTTGAACCAGGGAATTTTTAGTGGTCGGGTACAGTACAAAATACAAAAGAGAAACTGTAATTATTTTCTGTTATTATACTAATTATACTACGGCAAATATATATACATACATTTATTGTTGAGTGAACATACAATTATATATTTTTTTGAATCCACAATTAACATTTTTAAATTTTTCCGTGCACTAAAAAAAATTAAACAAAAAACAATTATCAATCACCTGCCATTGATATTGAACCAGTACGACTTCACCCCTGATTTGAACTATAAATCTCCATGTAGAAAATTATAATGAGTATTAATGTCAATTGCTATATATATATATATGTATAGGTATTAATTAACACAACATAGGGATCAAACTCTGCTTAAGTCCTCCCAAATACATATGTAAACACACATAACAAATAGTTACATACTTATATACACACATGAACACGATAAGAAAGAACTTAATAGTTTCAAGCCTACGACCTCCAACCTAAACCCTTTCCTGCTCGTTAAGCTAGTTCCAGCTCAAGTTTCAAATACCAGTTATATCAAATTAATACATATATATATACATAAATATATAGATATACACAACATAAGGATCAAACATTTGTCTAGATCAAATTTACGTACCTTATCATCAGCAAATTTAACCCAAAAGCGAGCCAAGGCTCTCTCATGAGGGTCTAAAGGAAGCAAAGGGTTTTGGGGCCATTTCTCGTCGATGTACTCGACGATGATCGAGGACTCACAGACGGGTTTTCCGTCATGAACAAGGACTGGGATCTTCTTGTACACCGGGTTGTACTGTAATAGTAACTTGCTCTTGTCGTTGTGAACAGGAACTGGATTCTTCTTGAGTGGCAAAAGCAATTGACTCTTGTTGGTAAGATCTTCTTCTATGTAGTCATAATCCACACCCTTGAGTTTCAGAGCCCAAATCACCCTGTGACTGAAGGGACTTGGCCAGAATCCTAGTAGCTTCACTTCTTCCATTGTCAGAATAGTGCAACAGGTTCAGTTCAAAGAAATATAGATGATACAATTTAATATACATTTTTTGTAGAGGGGGTTCTTGTTTTCAAATATGGATGGCTATTGACTTTTCTTTTATTTTTATTTTTTTTCCTTTTTATAATAGTTTTACCCTTTTGAATTACTTGAGATTTGTCCTTTTTTTGGGTTATTTTAATTAATTTGTGCTCTAAATTTTAACTTCGTTGGCAAGTTACCTTTCGAATCTGTGATAAATCTTTCGAGGGAAGTATTAGAGACGTAGTTTTGGGGACGTTTTGAATTGGAGATGAGTTGAGTTTTGAAAATATGTATTTGGTTAAAAAAAAAAAGCTGTTTAAAGTGAAAAAGTTTAAAATCTTAAATTGTGTTCAGAAAAAATTAGTTTCTCTTGAAATTTTATACCATTAAAAAAATCATCTCATTTTGACTTGAAATAACAAAGTTATAAACTTTTAAAATTTTAGTTTATTGTAGATATTTGAAGATGTGAATAGTTAAAAGATAGTTTTGAGTAAAAAAAAAAAAGACAAAAAAAAGTTTTGGAGATGTTTGCAAACATCCTCTAATGGACCCTGAATTTAAAAATGTTAAATATTGTTCCCCATATATGTACATCACATGATATGTTCCAAGTCATTCAAAATTTTAGTTTTTTTTTTTTTTTAACAAGGTGTTTTTGTCCAAATTTCAGTAGCCATCGATTTAGTAACAGTAATTATCAAAAGTAAAAATTTAGATGTTAACTTAATCAATTAATCTCTAATCGTGAAATATATTTAAAGAATGGATATGCCAATACCTTTTGTTATTATTATTATTTTTTTCACTTTAATTGTATAGTAGTTTGTTTACAAGGATGAAAAATATCCATATAACCCTCGGAATATAGGTGCCCAAATTTTATAGAAATATGGACAAAAAATAACAATATCGATGGAAACTAGCATCCTAACACACGTTTTTAAATGAAAATTTTTAGAAACTAGGGTCATTATTATTGTATAAATTACATGAACATATTAATCAAAACACAAAATTCATGATAAATATATGTGGTAAGAAGTGAATAATGTGGCACGTGCAACTTTAAAAGACATCAGCGTCTTGTGGGTTGAAGCTGGTGGTAGCACGTGCAATCACATTCCTCTTAGTTTTCCTTTAAGTGAAGATTGTTTTTGGCTAGAAGATTTTCTTAATTGTGTTGTTCCTTTTGTAAATGCCTGATATAGCTTCTAATCATAAATAAATGCCAGTTTTCACCTTAAAAAAGTGAATATAATAAAAGTAAGCGATAAACAAACAATAAAATAAAAGTAAAATAAAGAAAAAATTACAAGGAAATCTATGTTAATACATATAAACATTACTTCTACAAAGTAATTTCATACCAGATGAAAAAATAAATAAATACGGCCAATAAGAGCTTTAAAAATAAGAATAACAATTTTGGCAACTTATACCACTTAAAAGAACATAAGGCTGCAGTAAAAGAAAAATATGCATGAATTATTCAAGCAAAAACAAAATGCTTGAATTTGATCACATTCAGAAAAGAAAATTTTCCATAAATAATATATGTATATGCATATCTAGAGTATCAAAATTCTATCATTATTTTTCAGAACGTGAGTTTTTCATAAATTCTGTCAAATTTCGTGAAATCTCTATAAAAATTTACCATTTAGCATTATGTTCATGAATACCAATATTTTTGAAAAGATTGATATTCATGATAATTTTAATTTTTTAAATATTTTACAGAAAAGAGATCACTTCCTCGAGATATAAATATATGTTAATTTAGGGTAAAGAGATTCAAACTATCATCTTATAATAAATTAAGTATGAAATTATTATTAATTATACTCGTAACCATATGTCACACTTTTGATATTGATAGTGGCAACACAAATAACCATAGAGAAAATAAAATAAAATAAAAAACTCCAAAAGTATCGATAAAACATTACTTTTCTGTAGTGTGCTAGCCGATAAGAACAAAAATGAAACTTTTCTTGAATCCCAACCCATTCAACTCAAAAATAAAACATTGTTTGTTCAACCACTCAACCCATTCAACTCAAACTTTTTTTTGTCTTTTTTCCAAAAGTTTTTGTCTTTTTCCCAAAAAGTTTTTTGTCTTTTCTGAAAATTCAAAAAATTTACTATTCAAACTTAAAATCTCAACTCAAACCACTACACCAAACACCATATAAGCTTTTTTTTTTTCATTTGAAAGGTAAACACAACCGGGTCCACAGCTTAGAAAACGCGATAAATTAATTAGTAAATAAATGGAAAAGACTAGAAAAATAGGGAAACGTATTACGTACGTGCTCATATTCCGTGGAAAAGATTGCCTTGGCTGAACTGAGAAGACATTTAACCTTTCTTTATTAAAAATTTTGTCTCATCGGGAATCCTTTTTGGACCAAAATCAAGGAGACCAATTAGCCAAACATACTGTGATAGTGCCTTGAATGACAATTATTATTATTATTTTTCCTTTGCAAGTGGTCTAGTGGGCATCACTAGCCATAAGAATGATTGGTACATAAATTTTTTTTAATGTAATAATAATTATAAAATCACTTTATTGTTGTGGTTGCAGACAGAGTCTATCGATAATTACATACATGATTTCAGCATAAGATGTAGAGTTCAAATCACCTATCTCAAATTAAAAAAAAAATTCACCACACTTTTTTTTTTTTGACCGACTTTCTTGATGAATCACCACCTATCTAGTTCTCACTAAACATATCTCAAAAATTGGAGGCAAAACAAGTTCTATTTATACTTTGAGCTTATAAAAGCAACAAATAGTGGCTTAATTTTGAAAGATCGAGGAATTTATGTGAACCACAAAGACAAGTACATAAACCAGCTGGAGCTTCACAAAAACTTTCGGTTTTGAAATTCTAATTTTCCAGATCAAAATAGAAAATCACTTATTTGTAAGTCCATATCTATAATAACAACTGAATACAATATATAATATTGGAGAGACAATCTCCAACGTTTGATAAGAGAACCCAAGAAAAGCTAGGAAGATCATTCAACTTGGATTATATATATAAGCACACATACACACACATATATAGATAAAGGTGCTTAATTGTGTTTTCAATGATCTAAAACCATTTTGTGAGGTAATTAACTCGGCTCATCTTTTGAGTAGAACTGTATCATATCATTTATATTTTATTGATAGGTCTCAAGATTTCTTTATAGAAACAGATGGAGAAAATGAGGGGTATACCAATGATCCCTTGATTATTCAACAAAAACAAATAGTATGATGATTAACTATTTCATATTCACTACCTCCTTTCTTCTCTTCTTTAAGAATTCCGTTACCTTATCTGGATCAGAGAGGTTGTTTTTTATTGCAAGAACTTCACTGAAATTCTCAAACCACTTGATAAGACGAGGAAACGTTTCGGCTTTTATGAACTTACTTGCTCCGACAATGTCCTCCACATGCTTCAACGCATAGACAACCCATCCAAAGGCAAGATCAGGCATTCCGATTTTGTCTCATCTCCCAGTCCTGCATGTTCTTCTATTGTCTTCAATATTTCAATATTATTGTTGATTGCCCTTTCTTGTTCTTCCCCTACTTTAAAAAAGAATGTCCACATACTTCGTGTTTACAAACAAAACCTGACAAACATTTTTACTAGCTTGTAACTGATATATATCTCTCTCTATTAGGTATTTACTGGGCGTCAAGAACAGATATAGGGGATAATATAGAGGTATTGAAGTAGATAGGGGGTTAAGATTAATCCCACACGCGGGTACTAGATGAGGATAGAGGAAGCTCCCCATATCCACACCCGCCTTCACCTTTATAAAAAAATATATTTATATATATACAAATTTGAATTTTTCGTATTTTAATATTAGAGTTTTCTTTATGAATTGAGTTTAGAGATTCTTGAAGTTTGGATTTATTTATAAGATTTCAGTTTCATTTTCTATTACTTTTGTGATTATGTTGCTAAATTTTATAAAAACTCTAATGAAATTAGTTTTGATTTTTTTTTTTAATTCTTAATGAATAAATGGATATTATGCAAATATATAATCTTTTGTGAGGATTACCCGCCCTCACATCCACCTAATTTAATGCAGATATGGAGCGACATGAGATAAAAAGGGGTATGAGAATAGGAGAAGCATACCCACTGCACCATGTCATTGTCATCCCTGCTCTCTCTCTCTATATATTATTTAGTATCCTTCTCAAAGAATCATCGTTCTACATAAAATAAAATGATGAAGAATATTATTCTAAACCTCTCTATTTTTTCTGAATTTTTACCTAGCTACATAAATGCTTCATTATATAAGAATTTAAAAAAAAAAATCCATGTAAAATACTGAAGAAATTAACTAATTAACCACTAAAGAGACCTTGTAGTAGAAGTTTAATTAGAAAGAAAAATAACACCGTTTCATTAAAGTATTTTGCCCAAAACCGGACCACAGACCTCTCATGTGCATCCTTGGGCAACAATGGATATTTATCCGGCCAGACCTCATCGATGTATTCGAGGATAACCAGCGACTCGACGATCGGTTTTCCGCCATGAACGAGCACCGGGACCTTCTTGTGAACCAGGTTGTACTGAAGTAGCAACTCGCTCTTATTGAAAATGTCTTCTTCTATGTACTCATAGCTCACACCCTTGAGTTCCAGTGCCCATTTCACACTTAGACTAAAAGGGCTATCCCATAAACCAAGCAGCTTCACATCCTCCATTTCTTAAACAACTATTTTATACATGCAGAATTTATGTTTCTACTAAATTTTATAGGTAATTTATGTTGATGACAATGATCTTTATATAGTACTCTCTACCATAATTAAAAGATAACAGAGAACAAAGAAAGACACATAAATTGAAAGGAAAGCTTCGAATGGCTGATATTAGGAAATTATACACCTTTAAACGACAATGGGCACGGGCACACAACATTTTCTTTTATTTCTTTTCTTCCTTTATACTTTATCCTTTTCCATTATCTTTTTTTTTTTTTTCTTATAAGAGTACACAGAGGAAAATTTTAACATGTTACCTGTCCAATTTGTTTCCATAATTTAAAATTGTTAGTTGTCAATTACGCGTGTGTAATAGACCAAAAAATATATACATATATTTTTAAATTTCATGTAATGGGTATTGGAGTCACCATGTGATGAGTATAGAAGCTAGGATGAAAAGAGTGATTCACCCTTATTATTATTATTTTTTAGGTTAAAGATTTCTGTTATTTCATATGAATTGATCATTTAGATATATATGTGTTTGGAGTAAAACAATTGGGATCCTATTCAAATGGTGTGAAATGATTCACTTGACCATTTAAGGGGGAAAAAAAAAGAAAGAGAGAAAGAAATTGAGTTATTTCCTAAACTGAGCTCCATTTGAATATATATGCAATAGTAATATTTTGGTTCTCTTTTAAATGAAAACATTTTCTCTCTCCTAAGCTTCAAAATACCATTACTTTTCACTTAAAATTGGATTGATACGATTCTTATATATATATATATATATATATATATTCTTTAAAACCATTTCTGATTATAATTCAAACATTTTTAATCAAATGTGTTCAATCAAATATTTCCAATTCAAATTCAGTGATCACTAATCAAAAATGCCTTCGAAAGTGAGCTTAAAAATACAACAAATAACCATAGCTTCATTTTGAAGGGTCAATATTGGTTGGTTGGTTGTTTGTTTTGTTTTTTGTTTTTTTGTTTTTTTAATCAAAGGTAATTATATGAACCACAAAGACAAGTACATAAACCAACTGGAGCTTTCACAAGAACTTCGTTCTTGAAATTCTGTTGCTAGATCAAAATAGATGTTTGTATTGTTATAACAACTCAACCTTACAATATATATCTATATATATATACATATATATGAAGTTGGAGAGACTAGCTCCAATGTTTTATAAGAGTGCCCTAGAAAAGCCGAGAAGATCATTCAACCTTGATAACACACACACAAACACAGAGATAGATAAGGGTGCTTAATTATGTTTTCAATAATCTAATATATTTGGTAAGGTAATTAACTCGGTCCATTTTTTGAGTGGAATTTCATCCAGCTATTTATATTTTATTGATAGGTCGATTTCTTCTATAGATGATGAGAATGAAAGTTGTGATACTAATAATCCACTTATTTATTCAACAAAAAGAAATGATAAGGCGATGATAAGTTATTTGTTAAATCATGATGGCCTCTCTTCTCCCCTTGATGAGCTCTATTATCTTATCTGAATCGGAAAGATTTCCTTTAACTATAGGAATTTCAATGTTACTGTTGATTGCCCTTTCTCATAGCTTGTATTTGCAGATTCCATCTGAAAACAAAATTTAATTTGCGCCATTTCACAAAACAATTATATAAACTTGTGTTATATCTCTCCACATAAAAACTGACTGTCAATATAATGTTGACATGTGAAATACATTTGGGTTCCCTAATATAATGTGAAATGGGCTTTGATAAAACTCATCTACAAAACATAATTAAGAAAGAGAGGATCAATTCACATATAAACATAACATGATCTAGTACGTATAACTTACCCATGTGGGACAAATTAAACTTCTAAAATACCATTAAGTACTTTTATGGGCACAACACCACTAACATTAATCCTTAGCAACATTAAACAAAAAAAAAAAAAAAATAGCAACATCTATTATTTTTTTCTTTTCCTCTTGATTTCTTCTCATCGACATATTTTAAAGTTTACAGTTGTTTAGGGGGCAAAAGTTGAAACCCTAGATCGATCAGTGACTGCAATCTGTACTCGAGAAATCCTACGTAAATCTCAAGTGGTCTCTAGGGGGAACTCCCAAACCCGAGCTTCAACTCGGCAAGTGTCGGCCCTCTCGGGGTCCATGATTGACATTTTAAATTTTATTAAGACGTCGATGATTGTTGCAAGAGACAAATATCCCACAATCGCTCCCCAATTAAGGGAGGGCGTAATCAATCAATACCGAAAAAATGAAATCGATCCACTCATCTATGTCCAAAGTAAACTCAGCCATTTATAGTCGGCCACCTGTGATGCATGGTCTATAAATTCCTCTCATTTTGAGAGGCAGAAGTTCGCATTTTTTACAATATCGAAACTCTACCGCATTCTTTGCACATAATTGACTTGGTCATCGAAGTTTCATTGGCCAATATCCCACGACGGTGTCCTCTTTCTTTTTCTTCTTCATGATCAAGTTGTTCTTAACACATTCTAATTACTCCCAAAAGACATAAACAAGGAAATAGACGGAATGGACAGCAAAGGATTCGCGTGCTCTAATTTTGTGGCAAGGGTTGATCCATTCAGTACTCATCTAGTTAATTTTGTTAGAGGAAATCTCCTATCTACCTACCTAACTACGAGTGGAGATCTGTTGTCCCGATTTTCTTAGAGGAAATTAATTTCCTAATAGTGTCATGTCATGCCATTTGAATTTAAGAATTTAACTACATAAAAATACTAAATATTAAAAATTATTGAATAAATTGATGAGTTGTCAAAATACTATTGAGGGGACAGCTTTTGAGACAGAAAAATGGAAAAGAAAATCTGGTTTGGCATGACATGAGCATGGTTCTTATTGCGCTATACAAAGAGGGCAATTATCTGCATAGACAAATAGTGTTTAATTTATGTATATATGAGGAGGAAGTCACCAAATTTAAATAATAATAATAATAATAATAATAATAATAATATCAAAGTACAAAAACTAAAAGGTAAAGTTTTAGCGGACCTATGTGAAAATCTTAAATTTCTAGTGGAGGTAAAACAGAAAAACCATAAAATTTTAGGGGTAAAATTAATTTTAGTGGAGGCTATTTAAGAAATTTTAACTTTTAATGGTGTCAAAGTAGAAAAACTATAAAATTCTTGAGGAAGAAATTAAAGGGAAAAAGGCCCCCACTCGGCCCCAAACAAATCCGCCTCTGTATTCATGAATTCATCATTAGCATGATCAGCATAGATCTAAGACAGAAGCTCAAATATCATGACTAGGCAATGCTGAGACAAATTTCTCTCTTGAATTTTTCATATAGGCAACCAATTCTTCATGATTAGGAAGGTTCTCTTTAATCACGGGAACTTTCTGGAAATTCTTAGACCATGTACACAAGCGAGGCAAATTGTTTGGCTCAATCACTTTAACTCCAATGATCTCTTCCAAGGCCTTTTTCTTCCAATATTTTTAGCGTTTCCACTATTTCTTTTGCTGCCTTTTCCTTCTCCTGATCTCCAACTGCATGAAAATATGCCAGAAATATATGCCTCTGCACAAAATAATGATTCTTTAATCAGGGTGTTTAAGTTGAGATTAGTCAAATTATTTTCACAATATTTATTCCATGGGGGATGAGAGGTGGAGTGATTTCCATCAAAATGAGGGGGACAGAGAGAGAAAAAGGATTTTTTTTATTTTGGGGATGCAGATTTGAATTTACAACTTCAATATTGAAGGTGAGTGTGAAATTACAATGCCAGTTTGATTTAGCTTTTAAATGCACCAAAAGTCCTTTGATCATTGCAAGATGCAAAAAAAAACAAAAAATAAAATGACTTTGAGAAAAGGATGACAAAGATGAGGGGGGAAAAAAAACAACAACAAAAGAATCAATGATAAAAGATGAGGAGGAAAAAAAAAAAAAAAGTGAAAAACGACAACAAACCCGGAAACATTTTAATTATATAGAAAAGGATATATTTAAATACCATATTTTAGCTGAAATGTTGCAAAATTTTCTAGACAGCACTTTGTATTAGTGACAAAAACAACCTGTAGCCAACAGAAAAAAATTAGCTACATAATGTATGTTACCTTCTCCACTGAAAATTGTATCCAAAACCGAGCAAGGGCTCTTTCATGAGCATCTTTCGGCTGCAAAGGATTCTGAGGCCAAGTTTCTTCAATGTATTCGAGGATGACAACTGACTCGGCGATCGGTTTACCGCCATGGACAAGCACCGGGATCTTCTTGTGAACCGGGTTGTACTGTAGCATTCGGCTTTTGTTGTTGGGAACGTCTTCTTCTAAGTATTCATAACTCACACCCTTAAGTTTTAGAGCCCATATCACTCTGTGGCTGAAGGGGCTTGCCCAAAATCCTAGTAGCTTCACTTCATCCATTGATACAAGCAAGTTTGGAGAATTAGTTTGTTCAAAGGGAGCTATCAGATTGTGGGTCAAGCAAGTTTTAGACCACATGAATTTATTGACCTTTTTTCTTGCTTGAGCAACAAGTTGCAATAATATTATTTTATTTTATTTTATTTTTAAATGTATATTTCTAGAAGACTATTAGAAGGTTTTATATACTAATCATGTACTTGGACTCACTCGCACTCCTACCAATTAATTAATTAGAAATTCTAGCCAATAATTCACTTTTCTCTTCGGGTTTTACTCGGTAAAGATGTGATTTATCAAATAAATGGTGAGAAAATTTGATATCTACTCAGATTTACTTATTATTTCAGAAATTAAATGTTACATTACTGTAAGTGAACAATTAATTTTTGTCAATAAATATGAGATTCACTAAGAAGGAACATTTTTTCGGCCTAATTAATTGATGGCTAGGTTCTTCCCACTGGGCCAAAGGATTTATTAGAAGGATAAAATTTCTTCTTCTTCTTCTGTTTTTTTTTTTTTTTTTTCCCAAGTGATACTTGTAATTATGTTACCAAAAAAAAAAAAAAAAAGTGTTGCAAGCCTACTAGTTGTTTTAGTTTTATCTATTTATTTTGTAAGAGGCTAATCTATGCCTTCGTCATAAGGCAAATATATTCCTTTACCCTTATTTATCACCATGGATTTGTCACTTTGATCTCTCTTCTTGCTGCGTTACAAAATAATGTATGGATGTCATTTTTTGGCAATTATTTATGAAGTTATCATGATATTGGAAAAAAGAAAACTTAATCCTTTCTATGTCTATTTTGTTGTCTCCATGTTTTCTAACTTCTCCATTTTAGCCCCCTTAGAATTCTCATAGAAGTAGAAGCTAATATTGGAAATAAGCGAGAATATTCTAATTTCTGGTGACACCAACTTGGTTTCTGACAAGTTTGAAGCAAATATGAAATCAATACATCTAATAAGTTAGTTTAAAAAAAAAAGTGTTAGTTATTGATCCTATAGTATAACAGATTAAGTAGACAATAGTAGTGATTGCAAGAATAACATAACAGTAATTTCATAACTGACTCCACCATATAGTTAATGAAGAATTCAAATCTTCTTACACCTAAGTTAAAAATAAAAAAATAAAAAAAAAAAAGTACTAAAAAAGAAGAAGAAGAAGAAGAAGGAGAGTAAGTGTT
>CM046368.1:11222676-11337969 GCA_025413025.1 Ficus hispida | reverse complement strand
TTAAAACTTCTCTGAGTGATTGAAGATCTGATCATTATTGGCCTTGTAGAAGGGCTAAATTTAAAGTTGATTTTGTTTCAGTGTGAGGAATTATGGCTTGACAAAGCACACATACCTCGCATGTCGCAAGCCCACGGGTTATCAAAGTTGGCGGCATATTCCTTATCCATCATGGATGGCAAGCGAGTAACTACCAGTTTCTCTTCTCAGCCTAAAAACTACCAGCCTCTCTTCCTTACTCCATTTATGTTCTCTCATTCTTTCTCAGACACGAACACTCTTTTACATACCACTACCGAGCATACACCTAATGCAAATCCATGGTTGATTAGATTAATGTTTGTTTTTCAGACACGCATTACAAAGTATGATCTCTGTGGTCATGTTTGGGAGTTTCACTTTAACAAGGTATGCAAAACTTTTTAGTACCATAATAAATTGCACTGGCCAATACATGAATTTCAAGTAGTTTTAAAATGACAAAAACGCGATCAGTGTGAAAAAGGTCATCTTCTTTTGCCTTCAGGCAGCTCCAGATTATTGGCGTAATCTTGATCCTTACTGGAAGGGCGATGGTCCTCTTGGGCTCCGGTACTTCCATCCCGACGGAAGCTTGACTGCAAATCCTGGTGATAAAACATGGGGTGGCCATGAAAGTTGTTATTGCATTGTCACTAGTTTCATCAGCGAAGAGAAGATTAGAGAGCACTATGTGAGGATAAACAGATGGCCAAAAATGTTAGTATACAGAATGCAGGATTGGAGCTGGAAGATGTCGAACAGCTTGTATTGCTACTCGAGCATTCCCGATGCTCATAAACAAGTTGGAACTGGGCCGCTTTCTTCCGTTGTTTAAATGTGTGTATGTATATTGCAACTGTACATTTTACTTAGGGTGCTTGGTAGGTTGAGTGTGGTCATAGTTTGTAGTTTCTTATTCTGGTTTTTTGTATACTTACGAATAATGTATGTGATGGTGCTTTGAAACTCGTAAAACTCTATGTAGGATCATAGATGTCATGTCTTGTTCTTTTTATGCAGTTGTTGAGTATTTCAAAGCCAGCGAATTCAAGCCTAACTCTCGTTAATGTTTCATTATTCAGTGAAACCTTTGTTAATGTTTAATCTTCTTTCATTGTCAAGTACTTCATAAAGAGCTTCTAGTACGCGCATGTACCGTCTCACTTTTCTGATGAAGTTGTTTAAAAATTATATTTCATTCAATCTTAGAAGCTTTGAATTTTCCATTTTTTAAATTAGGTTTACAGCTCTCGCTAACATACTAGCATACAATTTGATACCACTCACCAGAAAACTTGAACTTACACAATTATTCTTAGGCATGTTCTGCTGAGTCAAGATGAAGGTAAATACTCTGCCGATTGGTTGGAGGTAAAGATAACATAATTGACTGGTTGCAGTTTATTTGGATCATGGGCTGGTTATGACTATCCATTCAATTATTATGTCTATGTTTTTTATTTTTATTTTTATTTATTTATTTCTTTCTTTTCTTCTTCTTCTTTTTCTTTTTCATTTATTGACCAACAAACACAAATTCTTCTCTCTTGATAAACATAACATAAATTTTATTTTTATTTTTGTGTTATATTGATTTAGTGTCAAATTTTTGTGTTATATTGATACAATGGTTTTAAATTTTTATCATTTAATTGATTTTCCCATGTTTTAATCCGCTATTTATTGTTACGAGGGAATTATATGGAGAGAATAGCCACGATGTGGTACTTACCACTTCTTATTATAATATAATTTCGAACTATAGGGTTACTGACCTCAAAAATCTGATTTAGCATCGGCTGCTTACAGAATTCTCATTGTATATGCATACTATAGGAAATACATACAATTCAGTTCAAATGATAGTCAGTGATCTTATTGAACTTACTAGTTGACAGATGAGCATGTGCGTAAAAATAAAATAAAATAAATAAAACAAGAGTCACGTGTGATTTGGGATCCATCACATGACGTTGACGTGATCACATTTGACTTCACGTGACAATAGGGAGGGAGGGGGACCAAGAAGCCATTAGGTAATGAATTACTTACCGAGTCCCAAAAATCTCCCTCAATTGGTGGTCGTTTCTTCAGATTCCTCTCCAACCACGAGCAAAGCAAAGCTCAAGCCCACAAAGGGAAACACACAAAATGATGTGATCGTAAGTTCCAATTACACATGTAGTTTAAATAAGATGTCGTTTTTAAGATGAAATGTGAACAAACGGTGACACCCCTTCCAGACAAAACGACATCAATCAGGCGGAACATATTTTATACGTTTCCGGACTAGACAAACATCACCGTTAGCATCTTTGATATTCCTTTCTTTCTATGACCATGGTAGAATAACCTATGGATAACATGAATACTTAGAATTGCATCGGTTTAGCGACGGTAATAAAACTCAAGTGGAACGACGGCCGGTTATGAACCATTGTGATGTCGTAAAACTTTCGGAGATTGAATCTGCTGTGACTTTAACATTCATCGTTTCTTTCTATCATTGACCGAAACCATAATGATGGTTAAGTTTACCCTAAGTAACAGATACACAAAATTCGTTCAATGCCTTGAGATTCACTGATTCACGCAACAAAGCATTAGCAATGTCCTTTTCGGTCCGAATGTTGAATATAGAGAGGAAGATAAGACCGCGATTAAAAGAACTTGAAATGAGACATAACTGTCGTAAACATAGTTAAACATGAAAAAAAAAGTGGGGGTCTTCTGCTGCACTTTATTTCTCTAGAACAGGGCCACTGACATGGCTCCCCAGAAACATGTTTCAAGAGAAACAGAAAATCGAATATCAAACATTGACCATGAAAATAACTGCAGCGTATGAGCTATCACCAGACTTCAGGTCGGAGCTCGCCACTTGCTGGAGGCATCCATCTTCCAGAGTGGTAAACACTCTCACCAACTTTCCAACCAGGCACATCCTTCATTACTTCAGCCTCGTATTCAAGATACTTCTTCCACTCTTGGACGAATCTAAAGAATGACAACATAAAGGGGAAGGGAAAAATGGTTACTGGTTAGAGAGTAGCAAATACTAATCATAGCAAGGAAAGGAAGAATATAAATAATAAAGCAGTCATCAATTTACCTCTCATCTTCTTCAGCTTGCAGCACTGGCAGTATAGCCGAACGGGCAGCATATTTTTCTTCTTTCAGCGCCCTACACAACACCGTAAGGAATCACTTTTGAAACTTTTATGGAAATACAAGAGGTCTCTTACCCCTAGACAGCTGAATACTTCATAGTTCAAAAGATTACATAAAAAAGAGAAAACTGCAACAAATCTCAAAGACGTTTCCATCTTTTGGCCAAAAATCGAAAGACTATAGATGGAACAAAAATATGGGTAGTGAATGAAATGTAATTTCTTCCATATCTCATACCTAAAGAAAGTGTATTTCTTCCAAATCTCATACTCAAAGCAAAAGTCGTAGGCTCATTATTTTATCACCGAATATTGTACCCAAAATCACATGCATTAACGGCCATTCTCCGAGACTGTTCATTTAGGACGTGAACTTAACAAACCAACTGCCTGCCCACACCGCTAACTGTTCTTCCCATGAAATGTGGATGTTCGTGTGCCCATAAAATATTCAAAGCAAACAATTCAGATATTGAGACTGTCCAGAAATTCTAAGATAGTGATTTGCAGTTCCTTAAATAGGGGATAGTGGGAAAATGAACTATAAAGAGGAAGTACTCTCTGCTTTATTACTGTTACCCAGTTAAAAGTATCTTCTGCAAGTGACTACGAAGATGTCATAAATCACATAGTTGCTCGTGTTTGCACAGAAATGAAGCCTATTACTTCCTTCTTTGCTCAAGATTTTGTGAAACAAACTCCGTTAGAGTGCCAAGATGACGTTACGACTTCATGAAGGCTTTGAATAACACGATGCACTTAAACGAAATAACATTGGAGTATAGCTATAAGAAGAAATAGACAAGCTAATTCTCAAGAAGAAATATAAGACAGTAAATTCGGTCTCGTAGCTTACTAAGCATGCAACTCTGATCAGAGTGGCCAATGTTTCCTCAATTAAAAAATCCTTCATTTACCTTCTTAAGATCTGTTCAATGACGATGTCCCTTCTTAAAATTGAAGATAAAACAAACAATGAATTTCGCTAATTTTTCACATTAATCATCTAATTCAGTACCTTCATCGTAAAAAGAATTCTCCGTGAATGTTATTTGAGGATTGGATCCTAACAAGTTATGCGACCCATCCCCATAAGTGACGATTAAGTCTTCAATTTTCCCATAAAAATCTCCCTATTTTCTGAAAAGTTTGAACTCTTTCCTGAATCCCCATAAATAAACTGTTCTACGCAACAACAGATAACCTGATAATCACATGAATTTGAAAAGCAAAGCTCGTTCATTTTTCATCAACAAAGAGTAACATCTCCCATTTTTTTCAACCATTCTACAGTAGATTTTCGACACAGTCGATTATGAACTCTGAACAATAATATCCAATCCCCAAGCCAAAATATTCCATTCACTGTTCTATCACTCAATGCTTGCAAACAACCGTTCTAAGTTTGAACCAGTAACAGTTAACCTCAGAATCACATGGAATTCGATTGCAAAGCTCAACCTTTTTCATAAATAAAGTGCAATAATTTTCCATTTTCAAAAAACTCTAAAAAAATTCTTCAAACAAAAATATTCCAACCCCAAGCCCAATTCACAATTACTTAAACAGATAAAAGACGAAGAAGAAGAAGAAAAAGATCGAACATTTGCAAAGATTTCAACTTTCAACTTTCAACTCGAATAATTCAAAAAAAAAAAAACCCCCAACCAGAAGAACAAAATCAAAACAATACCACTCAAATTCATTACAAGAGAAGAACAAAAACTATAAATTTCCCAGCCATGAACGAAATGGAAAGAAGAATTAGTTTTAAGATTAGGTTCGGACCTTCGGAACTTGTTGCCCTGGCCGACCTGGTACATGCCCCAAGAGAAAGCTCCGAAGGCGGTGAGGAAAATGGCCATGGCGCTGGGGCCTTTGCTGGGGATCCGGCGAGCGTACCTGACCGGAGCGAACCCGCCCGGCGGAGGGCCGTCCTGGAGGACCGGCATGTCCTTCACGCTGGCCATGCCGGGCTTCTTCCTGATCATCGCCTCCGTCATTTCGACGATCCCTAATCTCCTCTCTCCTCTCTACTTTCTCTCTCTAGGTCTCTGTGCCAAGAAAGTGAAATTAGGGAATGACTTTCCTTTTTTTTTTTTTTAATTAAAAAAAATGCTGATTGTGTAATTAAAATTTTTTAATTAATAAAATTATTTAAAATAAAAGTTTGAATAAAAGAAACAGGCACCTCCTGAGCTTCCTCGTTCCCTCCCGACGCCGAAAGAGTCTCCCCAAATCCGCTGCCCCGCCGCCGCCGCCGCCGCCACCCCAAACGACGCCGTCGAAGATCCGGAGACCGACAAAGTGATCTCTATTTCACTCTCGTCAACCCCTCCGGCCCGCCCTGCGTCCCCTCCGACCACCACAAGCTCCGCCGCCCCTCCACCTCGCCTTCTCCTTTACAGAAAACGCCCCTGCTCTTCGCGCCGATTTTCTCGCCGGCCTCTCATCCTACATCCAGTCCCCCAGAAATCTCCGCAGGTCAGTCCCTGTTTGGTTCCCGAGAAAATTCAACTACATACGAGAAAAATAATTCCGAATTTGTGGGTTTTTTTTTTTTTTTTTTTCTCAGGATCTTGCTCCTTCGAAGAGCCACGCGAGACTTCTGAACGCCAACCTCCCACCGTTCTCCCCCATTTCCAACTTTCCAAGCCCCAAATTAAAGAAAGTTAAAAGGTTATTTTGCAAATTGACTCCCCCTCAAATCTCTTCTCTTCTCTGTTTGAACTCCGAGAATCCTCGAGAAACTCCCAAGAAAGCAGAACCAAAACACACACACTGAAGCCATGTCCTCCTCTTCCTCCATTTCCTCCTCCTTCCGACTCTTCACCACTAAAATCCCAACCTCCCTCTTCTTCCCCCACAGAACTCCCCCAAATCCTCATCCTCTCCCCTTCTCGCGACGAATCTCCTTTGAGAGAATGGCCGCCGTCAACAACAATCCGCCATTATCGGTCTCCGCCACAGCTTCAAGCCCTGCCTCCTTGCCATCCGTTGAAGAAGAGCTCCCTCCGAAGCTCCTAGAAATCGTACGGCTATTCCAGTCCGTACAGGAGCCGAAAGCCAAGTACGAGCAGCTCCTGTTCTACGGCAAGAATCTGAAGCCCCTCGACGAAGTTTACAAGACGAGGAAGAACAAGGTTGATGGTTGCGTGTCGCAGGTCTGGGTTAGGGCTTACCTTGACTCGGAGTGGAACGTGGTTTTTGAAGCCGATTCCGACTCGGTCCTCACCAAGGGACTCGCGGCCTTGCTTGTTAACGGCTTGTCCGGCCGGCCGGTGGAGGAGGTGGTCAGGATTTCTCCAGAGTTCGTTGTTTTGTTAGGGCTCCAGCAGAGCTTGACGCCGTCGAGGAACAATGGATTCTTGAATATGTTGAAGCTGATCCAGAGGAAGGCGCTTGAGTTGCTTGTAGAGGCCGAAAAAGGCTCGGATGGTTCGAATTCGGAGGCGAAAAGTGGCAAAGTCAAAAGTTCCGGTTTTGGAGAGAAATTCAATGGCTGGGAGGGTCGATCGGAGCCGGAAAAGAGTGCAAGGAGCGAATTTGGGGCGAATTCGGAGGGGAAAAGCGAGGATAAACTCGAAAGTGCCGGCTTTGGAGAGAAATTTGACGGCTTGGAGGCGGAAACAAGTGGGAGGAGTGGAAAGGAGTCGAATTCGGGTCGGGATCGGGGTCGGATTTGTTGGGGAGGAGGGGGTTGAGGATTAAGGAGAAATTGGAGAAGGAACTGAGTCCGGTGGAGTTGGAAGTGGAGGATATATCATACCAGCACGCCGGGCACGCCGGGGTGAGAGGCAATGAAGATGGGGAGACTCATTTCAATGTGAAAATTGTGTCAAAAGAGTTTGAAGGGAAGAGCTTGGTGAAGAGGCATAGGCTTGTTTATGGTTTGTTGCAGGAGGAGTTGCAGAGTGGGCTTCATGCCTTGTCAATTGTGGCAAAAACACCCTCTGAAGTTGCTGGGCAGTGAAGGAAAAAATGAGGTTCAGTTTTGGTTTAAAGAAAATTTTGTTGCTTTGGATTATTAGAAACATTTTACTCACAGTTATTGATTTTTTTTTCTTCATGATCCAATCATATTGTAAACATATTGAATCTTTATGAAAGCAAGAATGAGTTACTGAGGATCTTTTTAGTGTGCTATTTCTGATTTTGTTCCTCATGTTCATGTAATGAACTGATGTGGCATGATATGAACTTCTGTATGAGAAACAACGGCATCTCCGATTCGAGTCCCTCGAGGATGTAAAATTTATCGAGTCCCTCAAGGATGTAAAATTTATCTTTCTCACCACCCCATAATGCAAGAGACAAATGTATGCATTTCGATCAGGGTCGTATGTATCTTTTGATTGAAGATTGAGAGAGCTCTTTACTTTGCTTTATAACTCTTCTTGTGTAGTACTAAATGGAAGTATTGTAACTAAAATGTCATTTTATTGTCATTCAGAAAAATAAGAGGTGGGGTAATTGAAAAAGGATGTTTATTGGGTTTTTGGTGGTTAGAGCTCTCTCTTTAACACCTACCTCATTGTCGAGATAATTCAATCTGACCCTTCTCCTGCAGTTTTTTCATAAGTCTCCGTTTGGGCTTTTGAAAGTCTAGCCTAATTTTGTGTAAGATTTGTTTGTTTTCTTTTGTCCACTTGCCGAGTATGAATATTTTTGGGCTCTCCGTCATGTATTTGAACAACTTAGTTTGAGAATTTTCTGTCGAGGCAATTGTCAACTTTTTATTTAGGGAAATGACTCTCCACCAACACGACGCCGTTTTTAAGCATGCTAAAACCTTCTTCTCCAATCCTCGTCTTCTCTCTTTCTCTCTCTGCTGCTGCTGCTGCCATGGATCTTGTTCCTCTGAGTTCAAATCTGAGAAAGAGAAAGCTTTTTTCTTCTTTCTTCTTTCCTGAACTGTTCTACACTTTAAAGGTCATTTCCTCTCTCCTCTCTCTCTCTCTCTCTCTATATATATATATATATATATATTTGTATTTATATATGCAATATGTATTTGCAAGATTCAAAATTTGGGCTTTTAATGTTTAATTTCCCCCCACATTTTGCTTTATCAAGTAAACTGTAAAAGGAACATTCTTCTCTTCTTTCTGAATGGAATTACATTTCTATATGTATGGTTTTAGTGCAACATACGCCCTTGCTGTGTACTTTATATTAATTGACATTACAAAACTAAATAGCGTATTTGCAAAGATTCAAAAATTGCACTTTTTGTATTTTGTCCTCCTACGTTTGTTTTGTTGAGTAAAAGGACCATTCTTTTCTCTGTTAATGGTCCAAAGAAACCTGTCTTGCATTAGTTCTTTTCTCTGTTGTGTTGTGTAAATTAGCTTTGTTTAGTGCCCTCAGATCATGATTGATGAAAATGATAAAAATTCAATCCTTTTTTTTTTTGGTTCCTAATGTTGTCTGCTTTTCCCTTTCTCCTCCTGATAAATATAGGGATAAGTTGAATTTACTCATGGTTTTTCTTGTTTGGTAAATCTGAATATTTGTTACAGCGTAATCATGATCTGGACTCACAAAATTATGGCGGCTACAGAAGACGAGAGTTCAAGAACCATGCCACAATGGCACACATATTGGTCACTTGTGCAATGTACAGAAAATTGACCGATATGATATGACAAATATATTGATATAGAGATATATATTTCCTCATATATAAGCATTTTTTTCGAAGATGAAGAAGTGGTCAGGATGGATGATGATTGTGGCTCTAGCAATGATCTTGGTTTTTAGTTACGGCCTCGTCGAACTCCTCCAACGAAGCCACAGAAGAACCACAATCCCGCTTATGACTTCTTCAACACCACCCCTCACCAAATACGACAAACCAAGAGAACCAGAAAAGCCACCCAACAAGCCCACCTTCTCAATGTGGAAGGGCTCGACCAGCTTTATGATTTGCGGAACGTTTCAATAGGCAATTCAAAACCGTTGCTTGTGTGGGGCACTTGCGTGCCCTGCTCTCAAGGTCCGACGCTTTGCCTGAGACCGCTCAAGGTGTTAAGGAAGCTTCTGTGGCATGGAAAGATTTGGTCTCTGAGTTTGTTTTTGTAACAATGACAAGAACCAGAAGATGAAAACGACTGCCCTTTCTCTGTGGATAGACTTGAGTCGCGGCGGCATCAGTTGATGGGAACATGGTTCTTGAACTCCCATTGGCCTTGTTGATGATTCTTCTATTTCACTGGTTGGCATTCCTGATAGGCCCTACAGGAGCTTCCAAATTCAGCTTCTAGGTTCTCAGCTTTGGAGGAACCCAAGGCTCCAATTGTGTTGCATTACAATGTTAGCCTGCCTGGTGATAACATGACAAAGAGCCGTTTATAGTTCAGAATACATGGACAGAGGAACTTGGGTGGGGCAAAGAGGAAAGATGCCCAGGTCACCGTTCTACTAACGGTCTGAAAGGTATATCTGATAACTTATCTCTGTTTAGCCAATCCTAGATTTTTTCCGTGAATTTACATTGTTTTGTTAACATGGTAGCTCTTTAATTGAACTATTTTACAAAAGATCATTGTAAAATTAGTTTTTTGTTCACGCCAATGATGTGAGCTGTTGAAATTAATATTCCACCAGTATTGCATCTACTTTGACTTGTTTATGTAAAGTCTAAAATAGTACAAGTTAGTACTGATATATCTCATTGCTTCATTTTTATGTTATTTCACTCTTATTTTTTTGCTCTTTTTACTTGGAATTGAAAGAGAGGTTCTTGAAACTGATACTCTAATCGAACATAGTTTAATATATATGACAGTTGATGGACTTGTTCTTTGCAATAAACAAGTTTTTGGAAGCTCTGTGGATGAAAATAATGCAAGTCATCCTATTGGCGACATGTTGACTAATGTTTCCCGCGGAAGTGACCGTGAAACTGCAAGTTTCCCATTTGTCGAAGGAATTCCTTTTACAGCCACGTTATGGGCTGGTGTGGAGGGATTCCACATGACTCTGAATGGAAGCATGAAACTCTTTCGCATATAGGAGGTAAGGTATGATTACTAATAATCATATGCTATTATGAGAAGTTGGTTATCCATTCCGATAGTGGGTGTTGGTTATTGTTTAGCTTCATTTCATTGCTTATACTCCCTTTTCTTCTTCTTCTTCGTTTTCTTCTTCGTTTTCTTTCTTTGCTTTTTTTTTTTTTTTTTATTCTTCCTCCCAATAAATGCAGAAACTAGAACCATGGTCAGTTAGCAAAGTCAAAGTGGCTGGCAGTTTGAATATCTTATCTGCATTGGCTAAAGGCTTGCCTGTTTCTGAAGACCACGATGTAATAACTGACGTTGAGCATCTCAAAGCTCCGTCTATCCCGAGGAAACGACTTGTAATGTTGGTTGGAGTTTTTTCTTCAGGAATAATTTTGAGCGTCAGATGGCTCTGAGGCGGTCTTGGAGCAATACAAGGCTGTACGTTCTGGGGATGTAGCTGTCGATTCTTCATTGGCCTTTAAGTGATCGTTCAATTAAAAAGGAATGCCTTTAGCATATTGAAATCAAAATATATCTGTATTCTGTCTTAACAAAGTATTGTTTGCCCATTAGAAGCTTCTCACTCGAGAATTTCATGTCTGCAGCACAAGAACAAGCAAGTAAATTACGAGTTGTGGAGGAATCTCAAGCGTATGGAGATATTCAATTGATGCATTTGTCGACTATTACAGCGTTATCAGTTTGAAAACAATTGCCATTTGCATTATGGGGGTAAGTTGTGTTATATTTCTATGAAGCCAACTTTTCCTTTCTGGATTTTCACCGCCCCACATTCTACTCCACAAATCTTTTTTCTTATATTTTAAACCGCAATTCCAAATACTCTTCTTACAGTACTTACGAGTTTAATACCCGTGCTACGTCGGGAATGAGGGGAAAAAATGAAAAGAAATAATTAAATATTATACTAAAATATTAGTTAAGATAAATAATATAATTATGATGAGTATATTTTTTATATTAATTATTATAATATTATAATATTTACATAAGTTTATATCAAAGTGTTGGGTTTATATATGCAGACAAACATATATAATATATGTTTATAAGTAAAGTTATTGCAAATGGAACATCTTCTGCGGAAAATGTCATCAACTGTATTTAATTTTTTTCCCTTTCTCCTCTGATTGTCATGAGAAAAAAAAATTATTTTATGTTTATAAATAAAATTGAAATAGTATAATTATATGATATTAATTATATATAAAAGATAATTATACTTGTTTCTTTTCGTTTTCTGATGGGTCAACAGAAGATGTTTGAATTTCTATTGAGGAGGATGTTGCTGAAGGCTGAAATAATAATGATATAATTATATAATTATTTGTAATTTATGTTTATATATTTGTAGTAAAGAAATTTAAAAATTTTAAAACAAATTATGAATAGTAATGTCCTTGATTGAAATCCTCTATTATAGGTTCGATGATGAAAAGTTGTTTTTTCAGACTTTTTTTTTTGTTTCTGAAGCGATGTTTCTGGATCCAAAGATGCAATGATACATGAATATCTTTTGGGGATTCGGTTGGTGATGCAGGCAATAACATTTATGATTCATCGTTGTCAAAAGTTTTTACAACCGTTGCATCAATAAATACACTTCTTTTATATACTTATCTTTTTTTGCTGTTATTAATATTTTGAAACAATTTTAGTTTTTTATATAATTATGAAATTGTCAATCAAACAATTGCTCAAAACTATCTAAGAAATTTGATAAATCTTCCAAGTTAAAAGTTTATTGTCCTACTACAATATAACATAGTATAAAAAGTAATCATACAATAAAAATTACAGAAAACACAAAATGCAAAAAAATGAACTTTACATTAAAAATTACAAATATTTATAACTATAAAGACATTTATACACATAAATTCTCGATTAAATCTAAATATTCTACAATATGAAAAAAAAAAAAAACAAAAAAAAAAAAAACCCCTCGGCTAATAAAAATGGTAGAAAAAAGTTACGTGAAATTAGTAAAAAAAAAATAATGAACAAACAAATAATAAGATGAAGATAATGGAAAGGATAAATAAACATTCAGAATGCAGAATCAATATATATACACTAATATAAATAAATAATTCAATATGTTCATATTATAAAAAATATTAAAAAATTTATAGACACTGTTTTTTGGAAAAATAGAACAAAATTAAGATTTATTACACTAAGCTCAGATCTCATATATCACAAGATTATTTATGAAGAATAATTAAAATGTTATTCGGTAGTTACCAGGTGAGATATTTAGGAATATCTATATTATGAAAAAAATTAATAAGAAGAAAAGGAAAATAACATAAAGGAAAAAATAGTAAGAAAACACCAAGTTGTAAAAACAGTAAAGAGATGGAATAGTCGGTAAAACATAAAAGAGAACTAAAAATTGAACTTTGGAAAACACAATAAAAAGAATAAGAGGAGACATAAAATAGTTAGAATACAAAACTGCAAATGTAGAAAAAAATAACAAAATACTAAAAACTAAAAAATTAAGTTAAACAATAATATATCAATATGATTTTATCATCAGAAGAAGATAGAAATTATAATTCCAAATATTCAAACAACAATGAAGACTATCAAATAACATATAACAGTTATTCAACATAATTTAAATAATATTAAATTCAGCAATATATCAAATTAAGTAATATATTTAGTATATGGATTATATCATACATAAATGGAGATCATCATAGCATGTTACAATTTTTGATCGAAAATTTTGTAAAAAAAACATTTAAAGTATCAATAAAAGAAAAGAAAGACAGAAAAGGGACATAAAAAAAAAAAACCAAACATTCATCACAACAACAGAAACATTCACAGCAGTTAAAAAAAATAGTAAATCATATAATATAATCATCTAACTTATAATTAGAATAATAAAAAAAAATATTACAAAAAAATAAGATTAATATTATAATCAGAGAGGGGGAGGAGGGGAGAGACAGAAACGGAGGACAAAAAAAAAACTAAATACAATAACAAAACTATTCCTCCTATAGTATATTATAATAGCTATAGCAATAATTATAAAATAGATAATAGTAATATAATAAAGGAAGAATAAATTCCAATTAAGAGACATGGATATGAATAGTACCTGATAAAAATAGTAGTTTTGCACATAAATGAAGTGTGAAGATGATTAATTTTCAGGAAAGAGTAAAAGAAGATTTCGGAAACAATTAAGGAAGGTTCAGAGGAGAGCAATTAAGAAGCTATTAAAGAGAGATAATGGTAACATATGAGAATAAAGTAATAAATGAGCAAAAAAGTATTTACAAGAGGAAATATAGTAAAAATTTATTTCCAAAAAGTTTCATAAAAAAGGTCGGTCAAAAAGAAAAACAATAAATTTTCTATAGATATAAGGACAAAAATACATTAACTCACAATAAATACAAAAATAACAAAAATTCAAAATATTAGTGACAGATTTAAATATATGAAAAATCTGAATTAAAATAATTATTACTCTATAAATAACAGAGTAAAACAAATAGCAATATTCCAAGCAAAGCAAATTGATATAGAAACATTAAATGCCCATGACAGATCAACAAAACAGAAGATAACATCAAAATTTAGAAACTACATGAATAGTCTAGACAATTGAGTAATCAGAAAATCTAACAATCATTCAATCCTATATAAATCATAAAATTGATACATTAAATATAAGAGAAAATAGAAACGGCAAAAAATTTGGAGGCAAAATCAAAGACTATTAGTCGAGGGGAAAAACAAAAAAAACTAAACAAATACAAACATTACAGAAACAAAATCTTCAATGTCTTGCTCCGTATTCCCAATCAACCATGTCCATAGCATTGCCGGTGCAATCTTCACAAAAAAATAGCATAAATCAAAAACTCCAAATCAAGTAGTATATGAGAAAAAAAAAAAAAAAAAGGAGAAAAAAATTACAAAATAAATACAACAAAAACAAAAACATACCTAAATTTTTTATTTCACTCCTTGCATTTAATTGTATAACAAAAAAAGGTCGGTAATAAAAATCAAAACTTAAACTTGTAAAAAGAAAAACCGAACAACAACCAAAAAATAACATAATTATACAAAACATAAATAGTCATAAAAAAAGAAAACCGAGAATCAAAATTAAGAGGGAAAAAATTTAACATTCGGATGAGGAAAGAAGAAGAATGAACGTTGACAGAAACAATGAAAAAATGGATGAAAGACAAAAATAAGAAAACAAAAATATTAAAACCTAGAATTCCAAAAACATAAATCCAAACAATGAAGAAGAAAAAAACCGACACAATAGTCAAAAAACTCCAACAAACAAAACAAAACCAAAAAGTTTTTTTTTTTTTTTTATATACATACTCCAGTAGAAAAAAAAAAAATCAAAAAACCCAAAAAAAATCAGATCACAAATAACAATAGCAGAGTAGAGCAAAAAAATTTCAAGAACACAATAAAAATAAAATGCTAAAGTTTTAAACCAAAAATGCGTGAACAATAGAGCACGGAAATATTACACAACCTAATTAAAAAATACCCAAAAAAAGCCAAAATGAAAACCTAGAGTTTAACAAAAATTATTCATACCCGGACATAAATAAAAAAAAATACATCAAAGTAGATCGATAAATGAAAAATGGAAAAAAAATCAAGAGGAGGGGCGAGAAAGGGGTCAATAAGGACCGCAAAAGTCAAGTTTGAAAACCAAAAATCCAAAAAAAAAGGGGGGGGGGGGGGGGGGGGGGACAACAAACAAAGAGTAAATAAAAACATAATAAACATAAAAAGAGACAACGAAAAATGAGAGCACAACACCAGAAAGGGTAAAACAACCAAAAATAGGGTTTCGAAAACAATAAAAATAACATGCTAGACTTCTAAAACAAAAATGCATGAACAATAAAAAAGGAAAAAAAATATTATACAACCTAACTCGAAAATACCAAAAAAAAACTCCAAAATCAAAATCTAGGGTTTACAAAAATTTAATCATATTCGGCCAAAAAAAAAATTCTGATCAACATTACATGCACATACTGGAAATGATGAAAGATTAAGAAGGAATAAGAGGTAGAGAGAAGAAAAAAAATCAGAAAATAAGATATAAAAACCAAAAAAAAAAAAAAAAAAACCTATCAACATTAGATACACATGCTAAAAAATGATGAAAGATCAACAGAGAATGAAGGGGAAGGAAAAAAATAAGAAGTCAGGAAAAAAAAATACAAAACCGAAAATCCAAAAAAAAAAACCCAAAAAAGCAAACATAGAAGAAACAAAAACACAAAAAACATCAAAAACATACAACCAAAAATGAGAGGAGACCAACAGACAAAGCAAGAGAAGCGAAAATAGGGTTTCGACATCAAAAACCCAAAAACTGAGAAGAAGAAAGAACAGAGAGAGTACCAAGAGAGGAAGAAAATCAAAAATTAGAGAGAATGAGCAAATGGGAGGGAGTCGGCGACCAACCTAAGAGAAACACCAATGTTAGGGTTTCGGGGACAAAAAAGAAATATCACTATGCACAATCAACCGGTAGAAACAATCAGGAGGGGAAAATCATCAAAACACAAAGAAAGGGTAGAATCAGTATTTTACTGTGCAGCCGAGATTCCAAAACTGATCTAGAGGGGTAAAAGCATAAATTCACTGTACACTAAACACTGTACACACTCAGTCATCCTTTTAGAATATAAATAATTTCATCCTCTTTAATGGAAATATGCAGACGAAAATTCTACCTGCTAATTCGTCATGAAAATGGATGATGATGCGTTTGTTAGCATAGATGAAGTTTTGTCCAGCTTAAGACTAAACCATCGAATGGTCTCTTGTATGGTCTTATATCCTTCGATTCATCACCCCACAGGGAGAAAGACAGTAAATGGTACATTAGTGATGAGGTATCCAACATCCACACCATGCTACTTCATCTTATTGGATGACACTTTCCTTTTCCTGTACTTTTGACTTTGAGTTTGAAGTGTCCTATCTTGTGCAGGAATGGCCTCATCCTTCATTTCCACCATGGGCACATGGCCCGGGTTATGTCATCTCTAGAGACATTGCCAAATTCATTGTCCGAGGGCATCATGAAAGAGACCTCAAGGTAAAATATGCTTGGTTAGAATGAGATTTTTTCCCCCCTGTATCAATTGCCTTTGTTTCATTAGAGGAAACATAATCTAAATGAAAGAAAGGCGAAAAAAAATTAGATCACCATTTTAGAAGATGAGGGGAAAAAAACTCTTTGAGAGGACTTAGTTGACCAAACAGAATTCAACATGGTATTATATGCATGACCTGAGGATTAACTATATGGAAATGCTGGATACATGTTAATAGAAGAACAAATGTGACAAAAAGTTCCTCACAAGTTAATTCCACATATGTATCAAGTAAAATTTTATAGAATACCAAATTAACTCTGATGTTGGTATGGTTCCTAACCTTCACGGAATTGAATGAGACATAAATAAATAGATAGTACAACATTTGACTCAACCGTGGTGTACGGTTGTTTTAACACTTATTTCTCAACAATTCAGTCCTCAAATTTACAAAATATTAGCAACATCGCTTATTGAAGTTAGATTTAGGAGAATAAATATAACCTTGTGATTTTTTGTTGACAAATTGGCAAATTAATATGATAAATTAATATATCTGAATTAATCAGTCAAAAAAATATATATTGAAATAATTTGATGTCAAAAAATCCGGTTGATTGAGTATTTGACTACATTTTGAGGGAAAAGAAGTTAAATTCAGTGACGAAATTTGATTGTAATTAGGGCTTCTTGCTCTTAATTAGTATTTTGTGGTCTTCATTGTAATTTGTATTTGTTTCAGTGGGGCTTGGCTCTCAAACTGAATTGAAATTATGTTTTGGCTATCCTTTGGTAGTGTAATTACTTTGAATCTAGAGCGAACTTCTATTCGTCCTGAGGGGTTTTAACCTCATTCAGATATGGTAACATTTCACTAGCTAAGACACTTCTTTTTCAACTTTTTAGAAAGAAAACTGGGGCCTACAGATATTAGTCAAGTTAAGATGATTAGGTTATGAGTAGGAATTCCGAATGCAAGTATTCTTGCTTGGCTCAGATTTTGGAGGCCAATCATTCTCGCTCCTTTGAACGTGATTGATGGCATTTGCTTTTAGAACCATGCAATGATTTGAGCATTGCATATGCTGGATAAACTTAAATTGATACGTGTTTCATGATTTCTTAAGATTTATAGTTACACGCTAACTTGAGATTAAACATGAAATGGAGGGTCAAATTCGAGCTTTCCCTTGGTCTTAAATGTTGGTTAATACCCTTTTTTTTTTTTGGAACCGTGCTTTAGTTATTGTTGGTTCTTGAAGAATATAAACTGATCGAAATTGTGGTAATGGGTTTCATGTTTGGGAACAATATTGGAAGAACTTTGGTAGTCTTGTCATTGCAAGCATTTGTTTATATGACTTTTCAAATTCAAACTTCAGTTGTATTTGGCTACACACACCATACTATACAATAATCCGTTGACATTGTTATTGATTGTTGATATATTTATCTAGTTAGCCCCTGCTGGTTACCATTGAAGAATGTGAACTTTGGCTAATTTTTTGGTTTGATTTATGTTCCTTTGATTGAGGAGAGATGATATCAAAACCTCTATTTTCCTTTTGGTTCTTTCTTTGCTTACGATGTTAGTATAAGTGAATCGACTAAAGTTTCTGGAAGAACCAACATGGAAGATAGTGTTAATGGATTGGCTGCTAATTAGTTATCTAATATTTATAAGAGAATTACTTTCTGTGTCCTACATTCTGAAAGACTTGTACACAGAGTATCTTGGGTGACGTTTCAAGGTGTAATTCTTTTTTTTTTTTTTCTCAAGATTCTGGCTCCTTTGAAGAGCCATAGCGAGACTTCTAAACGCCCACCTCCCACCGTTGTCCCCCATTTCCAACTTTCCAAGCCCCAAAAACCCCACTACTCTCCTCGTCATCATTCTTGCTTCACCGCACCGCTGCTAGCCTTTGAATACGATTTTTCTTATCTTTTTTCAAACTCTTCATATTTCCATCAATATGTACCATTTCCTTGAATCTCAGAGTCCTCATACTCCCTCCAACCAACTCTTGATGCTTGGGATGTCGGAGTCGTACCTTCCATCATCACTGCCTTTGATGCTACTGTCGGCTTCATCGTCGCAGCCAACTACGTCACCGTTGTCGTCCACACCTCCGGGGTTTGGGAGGAATGTTAGAGAGGTAATATGGGCATTGTAATTGTATGTAAATAGTTAGTAGTTACTCTTTTTTTTAATCTTTCTGTTCTTCTAAATATTATGATGATATTCCTATGCTGTACGTTATGATTTTTCCATTATTTTGAACATTGTAGTGAGTATTGTATTTGTAATTAATGTGAAATATTTAGATAGTTGGTTTTTGTCCATTCAAGGAATGGTTTTAGATTTTCTTTATTAGTTGGGGAATGATTTTAAGTGGAAAAATATTTTGAATGATACATGAATGCATGCAGTTCTTTTAGCTAAATGACTGTTAATGTATTCCACATGACTTTAAAATGAACACCATAGGCAAAAAAAATATCTTTTGTGTCAAAAGAAAGATAACATGATTTGACATAATGTTAACCGCAATTGACACTTTTACTCGTAATTACTATATGTTTCAGGAAAGCACTGAGAATAGAAGATTTAAGAGAGAATGAAGGTGATGAGGTATATGCCGAGGTGATAAAATAATAAGCCACTTGTTTTATTTACAATCATTATGAATGGTTCTCGTTTTTTTTTTTAATATTTCTAATGACATATATTTGTATATTTTAGGAAACAAATGAGATTACAGAAAATTCGAGTGATGAGGAGGTTGATGAAGAAGATCATGACATATCTAGGATGGTCCTCACATTAGAGTTCCAAGAATTGCCTCCAATTATGCTCTCAGAATACTTCAGTGCCAAAGTTATAGTCAAATCGAAAATGGCAATCCTCAAAGATGTTCAGATATGGCTAACTGAGGAAATAAGATCGTTTTTTGAAGTTACCCTCAACTAGGTCTTTTCATAGACTTGCCCATAGGAGGGAATTTTCCGGTGCGTTGGTTCATAATTTGCTATTGAGAAAGACAGTATGTCAGAAGGACCATAAATGTGGTTCTTAATTAAGGGAAAACCATTGAGGTTCTCTCTCAATGAGTTCGTATTGATTTCAGTTTATACACGGGTGGTGGACCTTCTGAGGATGAAATCAAAGCTCAAGAAGATAATAATGAGTTGAAAAACAAATATTGGCCAACAAAGAAAAGTGTTTTATTAGTGGATGTTGGCAAAAAACTAAAAGAGTTGAGCGATACAAAGGTTAGGACCAAAGATACGGTAAAATTAACATTTATGTACATGATAGCAGGGTTCTTGATGTCTTCTGATAACAAAAAGGTGGTTAATCCTTCTTGACTCCAATATGCCAACGATCTAAAATTCTTCACTCAATATCCTTGAGGAATGTTTGTTACAATCAGACATTGAAGTACATAAAAACTGATCTGGTGGTAGAGTTTAACAAATCTTCATCAGCATACAACTTCTACGGTTGTTCATGGATATTTCAAGTAAGCTTTTCTTTAATACTTTTCTTAGTTAAATATATTTTATAAATTGATTTGTATTATAACCATCATTTAATTTGTAATGCAAATATAAGCTTTTGAGGTTATACCGAAGTTAGGTGAGATGATGGCTAGTAAATTAGCTTTGAATGAGAATAACAAAAATGGGCCATTATGGTTTCATTGGCAGAATGTTCAGAATCCTATTGGCACCTATTTGATCCTTGCTTGGAGGCTATGAGATCTGCTGAGTATTAACTAACTCGTTACATGTTAAATTTTATGATTTTTATTTAGATATATTAGTCAGTTAATCATTATTTTTTATTGTGTTTATTCAGTTTACAGTCTGTCCTACTTTGAATCCTTCATCCAATGAGAGGCAACAAGAATATTATTTGTGAATGGAAATGCGTGAGGACTGCAGTGATGATGTCATTGATGACCTGACGAATTATTAGAGGGAGATGTCATCCTGTGTAGTGCTGTCGATTCCGATGAGAGAAATGATGAACTTAGATCAAGTCATATCTCTCGTGATCCTACTACGCACTCGAGGTCTTTACCCACCAGTTCGACCCATGAGTAGATGATTAGATCCTCTATCCTCGTGGTCTACTACTGATAACACCCGATGCCTACAAGTCCCACCTCTCTTGATGCTGCTACAGCCTCAAGGTCCTTCCCCAACCATACTGACTCATGAGCATATTCGAGCCTCTACCCCAGGACGAACAAACGGTTGAAAGATAAAGAGTAATGTAATGAAAGAAATAATACTCATTTTAACTTTTTTTATTTTTTTATTTTTAAACTTTTTGAACGGGGCTCACACCCATACTGGTCCTAGAGCTACAAACCTATTTAGGCGGTTATGCATCAATCAATGCGAGAAGTTCAAGTTACAAAGGCTCGTTTAAGATAAGCATTAAAAAGGGAACTTATTCAAAATTTATAAAAAAAATAAAAAATGAAAATAAAAAAATAGAGTCGAGGGACTGATTTAAAGAGGACAAAAATATGAACACAAAAATATTAAATTTGGATTCTACATTAAACAATAATTAAAAAAGATAATTAGAGTCATGGAACTCTCTTGCGAAATTGATATTACATTAACTTGTAAACTTTTATCTTCAATATCTCTTTGTCTTTACTCTTTACCGTCGTTGTATAAAAATAATTATAATATAATATATTACTTTTTTTTTTGTTTCTTTTTGCGAAGATATTATTAAGAATTGTTTGGTGAGTTATCTTATTTCAAATTAAAATATATTTTTTATTTTAATTTTATTTTTTTGAAAAAATTTTTTTTTTTTTAAATAATAAAAATTTTCAATTAAATTTAAAATTTTCAAACTCAACACAAATACAAACGAAGCATATATTGTTACTACACGACTATAAAATTCCTTATAATTTTCTCAACTTAAATCATGCTTTCAAGATCGAATTCCAAACAACCTTTACCCAAAAAAAAAAAAAAAAAAAAAAAGAATTCAGACACGAGCACCACGTCAGACTCACACAATGCTGTGTGTGTGTATGTTTTTTTTTTTTTTTTTTTTTTTTTTTTTTTTTTTTTAAATATAATACAAATTTGATAAAACCCTAAACCCTAGAACGTGCTTATCTCCGCTTCTAGACTCTTCTTCCTCCTCTAGAAAACCCCCCGTCCCCCCCATTTTCTCCTTCACCTTCCTTCACTGTAACTCTCTCTCTCTCTCTCTTTCTGGGCTTCTCTCAGCTTCCGCTTCGTTTCTGTTCCTCTCCGCAATCTGACGAAATGTACCGCTGCGCCACAAGCCTCGCTTCCAAAGCCAGGTCGGTTCTCGATTTCCGTTCTCCTCCAATTCTTCCCATTTCAATCTCCTTCTTCTGTTTGGTTGCCGAGAAAATGTGTGAACATAATCATTTGGCAACGCTAATAAAATGTTGGTGATTTCTTGATATTCAATTTCACATTGCTTAGCCGTTGAAAAGAAGTTCATAATTTAGACTCTACTACTCAACTGTTGTGAACTACGTCTAGAAATTTAAACTTTTTTTTAAAATCATTTTTATGAATTTTCATTCTTGATTTTCTCTTTTGAACTTTGCAGGAGCACTAGGACTGCTACACAGCAGGTAAACTGTTATTCTCTATAATTAATTGGTTACAGTAAAAGAGATTACTTTTTTCTTTTTCTTTTCATTGCTTAGTAAACCATCGTTTTTTTTTCTTTTATTGATAATTTTTGTTTGTTAAAAATTTTTGCCCTAAAAAATTTATTTTATTGGTTTACTAGTAAAATTTTGTTCTTTTATTGGTAATTTCTATTGCTAAAGATTGGTTTTTTAATTTTTATTTTGTTTTTTGGTGGGTCAGATTGATTTGGTTTTTTACTTTTTATTTTTGTTTTTTTGGTGGGTCAGATTGGTGGTAGGTTGAGTTGGACAAGAAACTATGCGGCGAAAGACATAAAATTTGGGGTGGAGGCTCGATCCCTGATGCTCAAGGGTGTTGAAGAGCTTGCCGATGCAGTTAAAGTGACTATGGGTCCCAAGGTACTCCGATAAATCCATTTTTCTTTCTTATGTTTGTCTTTTTCTTCTTTCTTTTGTATGTTTTACACCCAATCTTAGTCTCCATAATGTTGGCTTTCTGCTTCTTGCATAAGTGGATAAAGAGTCTTTTGTTGCTTGTTGAGATATGGTCATTTTGTTGATATGGGTTTTTGTTTCTTTGGTTGGTTTATGATAAAAGGGGCGTAATGTAGTTATTGAACAAAGCTTTGGTGCCCCTAAAGTGACGAAAGACGGTGTGACAGTGGCCAAGAGCATTGAGTTCAAGGATAAGGTCCAAAATGTTGGTGCTAGTTTGGTGAAGCAGGTTGCAAATGCCACCAATGATGTCGCTGGTGATGGTAAGGCTCGCCATCTCTCCTTGAAATCCAATCTGCAGTCTTGATGCTGTGGAGCATTAGTCTTGTTCTTTAAAAAAAGGCTTGGGTTGCTTCTCTCCATGATTAAGAAATTTTAACTTCATGATATTGTCACTTTGTTTGAATGAGTTCTGAGGACTTTTCAACTTGCATGCAGGGACTACTTGTGCAACAGTCCTTACCCGAGCGATTTTCACCGAGGGATGCAAGTCAGTTGCTGCTGGGATGAATGCGATGGACCTAAGACGTGGTATCAGTATGGCAGTTGATTCTGTTGTAACCAACTTGAAGAGCAGAGCACGTATGATCAGCACTTCTGAGGAGATTGCACAGGTTTGTTTAAAGTCTAATGCTTTCTCGCTGTTCAAGAGGTCTCTTCAGAGGACTTATGATAACATTATAACTTTGATAGGTTGGAACAATATCCGCAAATGGAGAGAGGGAAATTGGTGAATTGATAGCGAAGGCAATGGAGAAGGTTGGCAAAGAGGGAGTAATCACAATCTCGGTAAGTTTCTTCCTATCTTGATATACTCTTACGACCATTTCTATGTCTTTACAGTTGTGTTATTTGTATTCTTGGCATTATTAGCTGGGGAACTTTGGTGATGGTTTTGATTTGCTCTTTTTAGTCTGATGAAGTTGAGCGTGGGATGGTCTGCTCTATTATTAAATTCCAGTAAGTTGGTGAATGTCTAAGTCATGTTGAACTCTTGCAGGATGGGAAAACTTTGTACAATGAGTTGGAAGTTGTTGAAGGAATGAAGCTAGACAGGGGTTACATTTCGCCTTATTTCATTACAAACCAGAAAACCCAGAAATGTGTAAGTTTTGTATTTTCATAGTGACTGAATTGCGTGTCTTAAAATTTTTGTTACCACACACATAATAGAATTGTTCTACCAGAGCTGTTAAAGCATCTTATAGATCTCTTTTGCTTCTTATCCTTATATGAAATCCATTTATATGTGTACAGGAGCTGGAGGATCCTCTAATTCTCATTCATGAGAAGAAAATCTCAAGCATTAATGCTGTTGTTAAAGTCTTGGAGTTGGCTTTAAAGGTGAGAAGTTGTCTGGTTATCGCTTGCAGTTTTTTTTTTTTCCCTGTTTCATAAAGCGTTCAATTGGCTGATAAAGAATTTTATTTTACTTTTCAGAGACAAAGGCCCTTGTTGATTGTTGCAGAAGACGTGGAAAGTGATGCCCTGGCAACTCTCATACTTAATAAGATTCGCGCTGGAATCAAGGTTTCCTTTTACAGCAATTATCTCCTATCCTTTTCTGTTTGTTTGGTTGTCTGTGTACATAATTTAGGAATGCACCCGTGCAGGTCTGTGCCATAAAAGCTCCTGGTTTTGGTGAAAACCGGAAAGCTAGTTTGCAGGATCTTTCTGTTCTTACGGGAGGAGAGGTCAGTTTGATGTTTATTATCATCACGTTCATTTTTATCACCTCATTGTTTCATTATTGCTAAAATCCTGAATCGTGGTCTACTTTTTCTAGGTCATTACTGAAGAGCTTGGTTTGAATCTGGAAAAAGTGGATTTGGATATCCTTGGCTCATGCAAAAAGGTAACCTCTAGTGTGCATGACGCTGTCTTTTCTTTGAAAATCTAATCATGTTTGTTTCTTTAACCGACTTTCCCTTTCCCGCAAGAATTATCTGTCAAGGAACAAGTTACTTTCATGTTGGTTATTTATGAAATATCATTAAGAGAAAAATATCATCTAATGATGGACTTGTGTAGGTGACGGTTTCAAAGGATGACACTGTGATTCTTGATGGTGCTGGTGACAAGAAATCGATTGAGGAGAGATGTGAACAGGTTTGTTTGGCTTTCTTTCACTAAGCTTTTCTTCCCCTTCAGTTTGAGTATCTGCTGTCAATGATTTCACAATTGAGAACTCTGACTTTGATTACTAAAATTTCCACCCTTCACTCACCCGCCCACTATCAATGACAGATTAGGTCTGCAATTGAGAATTCCACTTCTGATTATGACAAGGAGAAGTTACAGGAGAGACTGGCAAAGCTTTCTGGTGGTGTTGCCGTGTTGAAGGTTCACTCATGGACTTATCTATAGTTCTTACACTTACATAGGCTACTTGGTTTTCATTATCTCCTATTTATCGGATGTATTGAACTAGCCTGGTGGATTAAAAAAAATTGGGAAATTTTATGTTGTTGCAGATTGGAGGAGCTAGTGAAGCGGAAGTTAGTGAGAAGAAGGATAGAGTGACAGATGCTTTAAATGCTACAAAGGCAGCCGTGGAAGAGGGCATTGTACCAGGTACATATGTTATTAGCCTTTACCTTCCTTTTCCCCCGGTCGGTTATAGATTCAGCACTATCTTACACACTTACTATTAACAGGTGGTGGTGTTGCTCTTCTTTATGCATCTAAAGAGTTGGAAAAGCTCCAAACCGCCAACTTTGATCAGAAGATTGGTGTTCAGATTATTCAGAATGCTCTAAAGGTATAGAAGATTATTTGTTAGCAGTCTGAAAGAATGGACAGTATTTGTGTCGGAATGGGGCCAAAATTTAGAAGTTAGATCTGATAAAGCAGCTTTAATTTAACGGCAATTTTGTTTGAAAAGAGGCTCTTCAAGTAATATCTGTCTTTCAAAGATTGGAAAGTTTTAACAAACCAGACGTTTTAGGGTAGTACACGGAACTTAGATTTATTCTAAACCTTGTTATGTGCAGACACCTGTGCATACGATCGCTTCTAATGCGGGAGTTGAGGGTGCAGTCGTTGTCGGTAAGCTTTTGGAGCAAGACAATCCCGATCTTGGATATGATGCAGCCAAAGGTAAGTATTGCACCTCACCATTACCGTCTCTTTCTCAGCAATTTGTTGCAGTTCTAAATCCTCATTGTACTAATTTGTTTGTTCTACTTGCCTTTTTGCTTGAGCAGGTGAATATGTCGATATGGTTAAAGCTGGAATTATAGATCCACTGAAAGTTATCAGGACTGCTTTGGTTGATGCAGCTAGGTCAGTAGATGAACTTATCTCAACGCTTGCATGTTAGCTATGTTCCGCTTTTTGTTCTGTTCCTTAATTCATATACGTAATTTTTTTTTTCCATGCAGTGTTTCGTCATTGATGACGACTACCGAAGCTGTTGTAGTAGAGCTTCCAAAGGATGATAAGGAGGTTCCGGCAATGGGCGGCATGGGTGGCATGGATTACTAAGAGACCTTACCACCAGGATACTTGTTTTTTTGTTTAAACTTAATTTTCTTGATAGGCTTGTTGATTGAGAGGCAACCATGTATAATGTGAGAGATCAGCATCTAGGCAGCTTTGTAATCCAAGATTAGATTGCTGAGATTGTTGGGAGGAAAAATTGGCTTGTATCTTTGAACTATTCTTTCCAAGAATAAACAATTTTCTTCCCCCACATACCAATTGTTGAAGGAATTTTTGTTTAACTTTCTATTCAGTGCGTGGCTATTTCTTGTTACTTATTCTACAAGTTGCCACTGTTTTTACCTCTTCAAGATTCTAACCTTTAGGTAGAAAATGCAAAGTTTTACTTGCGGTAGGAATCCTAGGTATTTTCGTATTGGATCATTTTCTCAACGGCTTGATCTGTAATGGAAAATAAGGTAAGTGTGACCCAGCTTGAGGTCATGTTCATTCTTCTAAATTACTTTCTTTCCACGTATAGAGAAGAAAAATCTGGCTTGGAAGGGAAAATAAGTGACAAGAAGATTAAGAAATTAAAAGGGGACTTCTACCATGGGGGGTAACTTTCTTTTATCCCACTGATAGAGTAAAATTCTACATCATTAAATTTAATACCAAGGATTAAAAAGGTTTTCTATCAAGTTAAAAAAAAAGAGTTACATGTCTAGTTTACTGAACTACAACTTCATCCAACATGTAGACTTTCTATTATAGATTCTCTTCACGGAATTTACGGACCAAAAGCGGAAGAGCAACTAACAAAATATGTTTTCTAAGCAGCAATTTTTTAGTACAAGAAACACACAAGAACATTAATCCTATGCATACGCTGCCAATTACATCTTAGGCTCGTCAAAAAAGTGTGCAGCAACATTATCTGCCTTTCCGACGATTTTTTACCACAGCACAGTCTGAACAATACCATTTTCCTTTGGGTTGTTCTTTCAAACCGACGCAGCCAAAATGGAACCATTCGATCTTGCACTGTCAGGGGCAAACGAGTATCATCAGATTATGAACTGAGCATTTATATATAAAAGATGTTGCATGCAGTTGTAAAAGTTTACGTACATCTGGGTTATCGCAAGCAACCATCTCCCCATAGCTAACTTGGTTACAGAAACAGTATGTGGGTTCGTTCGGATCCACTGGTATATCGAGATCCATACCAGTGGGATTAGCCGCTGCTGTGGCTGCTTCAGTTGCTGCAGTTACAGCTGCCGCTGCCGCCGCAGTAGCCTGGCGTGTTCTGCAGAGAAAGGGCACAAACGTGCTCTCATAACTTTAGTTTCATCAAGAAAGAAAAAAGGAAAGTGTTTAACAAGGATCTAGGCCACTGAATCAGATAAAGTAGTCTACCACTCCACTGCATGAACTTCTGAAAATAATAAAAACGAGCGTGACTTTGAAACGAAAAAAGAGTAGGATAAGAAGCATACTTCTTACGGCCTCCTCTACCGCCAGATTTTGCACCTCCATCCGCACTTGCAGCGGGGGAATTAGTAGCAAGAGCAGCCTCTCTTTCTGCCATAATTCATTTTGTTAAAGAAAGTCGATGAAAACACAATTCTGGTTTTACATACTAGATAAGTATGCCGAGGTGAAGCCATGTGAACATTCACTAAAGGAAAAAAGGGAGCTAATATAGTTTGATTTGGTGGGTTGATATTAAATACTCAGCCAGCTCAGAAAATTTCAAAGAAATGCAAGTGAAATACCACGTCGAAGTTCTTCATCAAACTTTTTCAAATATTGATCAAGTTGCTGTATGTGTGTATCCACCTGAAGCACAAGAATGTATGGACAGTGTCAGCAAAAAGGTGAACCAAAAGGTTAAAAAGTTAACCCGATTTCCATGATCTCTTCAAACTCTCGTGACAATTAACATTTTCATTGATTAGTTTTCATTGAATCAATCACAATTATGAATTTAGTAGCCGCCAAACAGGATATATCTTCAAGAATCTGCTTAATGCTGCATACATGCAACCACCCAAAGTGATGGTCCTCAAGATTTCTAAACAAGAGATACGGCTACCGCTATGCTGCATGTTGCTATAGTTTATTTACGGGTATCATTTCTTGGGTCCCATCCCAGCAGCTTATGACCATAAGTAAAAACTAGCATACTTTGAGGAAGATGGAGAATGATTTACCAAATCATAAGCCTGAACAGCCAACGCCACCTTCTCATCTGCAATCCTGATGCTGTGCTTTTGCTCATCAAGTGCCTCATCCGAGAATCTAGCAAGTGAATTATCAGGTTTGATATTTCCAGATCTAACTTGACGCTTAATATCCTCTATCTCTTGTTCACAACGTTGTTCATTTTGTCTCTGAATATCTGCTCACAAACATAGGAGGTAACAAACAGTATACTTGGCCAAAGCAAAAGAGAATGATATGAGCTATCCACATGCATTACACTTGCAGATTCTAATTTTTTGTATCAACTCAAATACGTAAACTAAGAATGACAAACTTAACAAATATAAATACAAGACCAGACATGTTTAAGGGATATCTTCTAACTTCGTCGCCAACAAAAAGACAGTGCTTGTGTTCGAAACCATGTTAACAAGGAATGAATGGGCTTTACCCAACGTATCACTATAGAACCCGGGATCCTAATTTCTCGCATAGGCATTGTCAATGATGATAAAGTCCATCCAAAGAACTGACAATTATCTAATCTTTTTGTGCTACATTAATGAACTAGTCACCAGGAATTTTATTTGATTGCATAACTATGGATAAAGTTTGTCATATTACTGATTTGGCAAATAGAGAACCTAGCTTTCATATTTGATTCTAATTATTATCTACGTTTTAAAAACGGGAATTGAAGGGAAATAACTAAAGAAATCAAAGAATACGAGTAAAGAAACCGAGATCGTTGATAAGGAATATAAACATAAAATGGTAAATATTTAAAGCATACCTTGTAAACTTTTATCAAGATCACGCAACAAAGCATACTTCTTTTGCAAAATATTAGGCAGTGAATCAAGGTCTGCATAACATTTCAGCCTATAGTAAGAAAACCTTAAACAATAAAGAGATGAATATTCATTGTATAAATATCGCAATCTAATTAAAACAAATTGAAAAAAAAAAAAAAAAGAACTACGGATGGAGCTTAATTAATTCAGTCGCATAATTTTTTTAAAGATTGAAACTTTTGATAGTTTATGCTACCACAAAAAAAAAAAAAAAAAAAAAAAAAAAAAAAAAAAAAAAACGACCTCTGGTGCTACAAAAATCCCATGTTGTCTTTTACATCAATGCAAACTGATATATTGTGTGTGTGTGTGTGTGTGTGTGTGTGTGTGTGTGAATAAAAGAAGAATCTTTATTAATAATGAGAAAAAATTTGAAACAAAATCACATGTGATCGAATTTGACACAATTCATCAGTAATTTAACCTAGATTAAACATCTAAAAATCAATTCTTCGTTGCGAACCACAAAATCAAGTTAGGGTTCATAAATGAAGAAAGGGGGCAGAAGAGGAATAGGGGAGGAGCTTACTGGCTTGAAGTTCGTCAATAAAAGACATTTTCGGGACTTCTGTAGAGAGAGAAGCAATTCAATCAGAATGATTGAGAAATCTTTCTGAGACTTCCCGCCATTGATGGGTTCCAACGAATTTTTGGAGCCCTAAATTGCAGAGATGTTTCACGAAAAAAATAATTAAAAAAAAAAAGAAGATTAGGAAAAGACGGATATAGCCTTTTTTAACTTTCAACTAATTAGCAAGTGGTCCTTTCAACTTTTACATTTTGATTAATTATCTACTAAGTTCAATAAATTTTATATTAATTTCAATTTGAGCCCCCCAAAACATAAATTATCGTACTTTAGCCCCTAAAACGTAAAATGTCACACTATTGACTCCCCAACTTGGAAAATATTTTACTATTTGCCTTTTTGTAACATAAACATTAAAAACATGACATATGAGGCTCACATGATAGGTGATTAGGGGGTAACAATGGTAAAGCAAAATTGTGAGGTTGGTTGGGCATGCGATTTAAGTCGTATTCATATCACCCACTGATTTGGAATTGTGATTTTCATATGTTAAATTAGTTAGGTAAAATGAATCCATACTAAAAAAAAATCTAGTTCAATTCACCAATTTAGTTAACCACTCAATATCTATTTAATAAAATTATCCTCCACCGGGTTCATTGCGTCATCATTTTTTAAAATCATTTTCAGCCATAAAGGACCAAAATTGAAATATTCAATAAGCTTGGTGTCAATAAAATTGAATTTAAATATAACATAACATCTTTAGTCGTCATTCGAAATTCAGTCTTTGTTTTCAAATGAGAAGGTGTGACATACACAAGAGCATCTTCATTCAAATCTAAAACATCATTTTTTTTTTTTTTTTTTTGGTAAGAGGAAGGATCTGGAGGTGACACTATCATTTTTCAAGATTTATACTAGTTCCTCTCAGTTGTCCACTCAGAGTCTACCCTGCTATCACCGAACCAAGCTTCAACATCCAAAGCTATAAAGGGGTCTAAGAGGAGGCAATGAGAATCTAATCCTGATAGACAAAAGAAAGAAGCCTAACAAGACTTCCCATCTCTTTGTCATCCCATCCACCCTATGGGTGTAAATGTAAAACATCATTATTAATTCATACACATTCTATATACTTCATTAAATTTGTAAAGTAATGTACAAAATTAAAATATTAGGCAACGCTCGTATTGTTCATGGCCAAAAACCAGATACCAAAATAGTTCCCAATGGCTGAAAAATATAGAATTTAACATTTGGTACAGATTAATAGGAAATGTTGTAAAGTTTCTTGTGAAGACGCCCAATTTTTTCATTTGTTAATGTTGTTGATTGATTAGGCTGAAAAACGACCTGCAATTCGTCTAGGAAATTGTCGTAGAGTTTTGGAAGGAAAATAATAATAATAAATAAATAAATAAACACCTGTTGTAGTCCCCCAACATTTGTTGTCTTTAAATTTTAAAACACATTTCATCTCTTTATTGTTTGCAAGGACATGCCTTCGTTTATTTTTTCAACATCCCTGAAGAACTTATTTAATCACATGTTCATAATTTCATATACAAACTTTTAAAACAAATCCATACTCAAAACTTTCCAACACATTCATAATAACACCCACACATATTCGGCAATAAATGTATACCTAAATATCAATACAATTATACAAATATATTCAAACACATCATTTACGACTTATCCATGCAATTCTAATATCGGTACCTATGCACCTCAGTGACTCAGTCCCTACATATGAACTGATTCTATCATTTTTTTTTTTTTTACCTTATGGTTGATATTTTAATTATTTTACATATTATTCATTGTTTAGGTCTCTAATTAATAGAAGGGTTATTATAAATTATCTCCTAATCTTCAAATGTGTCCAACTCTAGTAGGAAATGTACTTATAAAAATAAATAAAATAAAAAAAAGCACTAGTAGGAAATGCATATGTACATTTTGTTATATTTTTTAAATATAAAGCTTCAATTAAACTTTTTTTTTCCCCTGCAAAATTCAATATTTGTTAAAAAAAAAAAAAATCGTTGTGACAAAATAGCAAAAAGAAGATTTTAGTAAACAGAAATCGAAAAAAAAAATGATTTAAACGAATAGAAAATTTACCAGCAGACAAGTATATGTATGCTTGAAGTGTATCTCTATGTACATAAATGCATACATATACATATTGATATATATATATATATATCTATATATATATATATATATGTGCGCGTGTGTGTGTCCTTTTAGGTCAAAAACAAAATCGTTGAGAGATTTTTCCAGTCATGAGTTCTCGTCCAACATGGTATAGAGTTAAAACTCTTGGAAAATGTAGTGTCGGATCGGTTTTCTTCGCTCAACTCACAAATCGAAATAAACTTGCTGTGAAAACAGTAAAGCTAGAAAACTCGACTTCCCTTATCCAAGAACACAAAATCCTTAAAGAGTATTTCATTATAACTACCGAAGACGACGGAGTCCGATACTACAACCTCCTCCTTCTTGAATATTCACCCGCCGGCGACTTGTTAGACTTGATAATGAAAGCCGGCGGTCGTGTATCAGACGAAACTGTCGTACGAAGATATACTAAGATGATATTATTGGAAGGTATTTGTCGCATCCATGCAGAAGGGAATTGGTGCATTGCGATCTAAAGCGTCAAAACATTCTTGTTTTTCCCGCGAATTGAAATGCGAAAAACACCAGTGGGAGGGCAAGCGCGAGAAGGGTTTCGACTGGAAGATTATGGTCGTTAGGCTGCTGGTTTCGACGAAATTGATGCCGGAGATACCGGAATGCGTGTCGGATATATACCGGCAAGGATTTCCTGAGAAAAGTGCTTACGAAGAGATCCGAGGAAAAAGGTTGTCGGCTCTGTAGTTGTTGGATCATCCTTTTGTTCGTATTACTACCTAATAATACTGTAACAGTAGTTCTCTATCTTATGAGAAACGCCTAATTATCAGAAAACTGCTTCATTATTTCGTGTTATATATGATTAAAAGAGAAAATTCCTTTTAGTTCTGTACTTAATCTTTTTGATGTGTACTTAATTTTTTGTTGACTTAAATACCATATTGAAAATCCAACTGTTTTGTTGATGTATTTTACTTTCCTCTTTATTGATTTTAATTGCTTTTGGCACTTGTTGCAATATGCCTTGTCGTAGTATTAATGTCAGCAAATAGGACTTTATTTTATTTCTTTAATTTTTTTTTTAGTTGGAATAACATCTGTTGTATCATGCAATAGAATTCTATTTTCCAGCAAAAAAGATAGAAATTATATATTATATATAAGAAAAAATTACTTTACTAGGAAATTCCTCTAAAAGAATAAGAAAGATTGAAAGAACCAATAGGACGGAATGGCTATAAATCATGAACACAAGTTGACATTTCTAAAGAAAAGGAAAGATAATTAAGAAAATGTGTAAGTTCTCTTTCAAAAATAAGGTAAAACCGCTTCTCATCAAGAGGTAGGGTCCACTTGTAGGACTCTCAGTGAACATTCAGGTGAATGTTTAGAGAGTGTCCCTTTAGTAACGTTAGAGGGAACATGCTAATATTGATTGCCCCCTTCTTGAACTTTTTCGTTCTAAAAAAAAAAAAAAAAGTTATAAAATAGATATTGTTTAACTTCAATCCGTCCCCCACCTTAATCCCAAACCCGACCCTGGTGTCAAAACCTAACTCCGATACCCTACCTTGAAACCTGACCTGACCTTATAACGAAACCCAACCTGGATCCCGTTCCAAAACCCAACCCCACCCCTATTTCGAAACTCGATCCCAACCTCCATCACGAAACCCAAACCTGACCTCAACCCCAACTCAGACTTTGAAACCAAACCTGACTCCCGTCCCGAAACCCGAATGCAATCCCCATCCCAAAATCTAACCCCGACCCATCCTGAAACCCATTGTTTTATGTTTTTCAATATAATTATTTAGATCAAATCATACAATACAGCTTAATACAGAAGTATTTTGTTATATTAATATCACAGTCTGTGTTGTATGATTTATTGTTCTGTATTGTATTTTGTATTAAATTATATGATATAAAAATATTGTCAAATATTATATAGTTAAAATAATACAATATGGAGTGCCCTAAACCTAACAAATATTGGCAAAGGAGAGATTATCTCCTTGTAATGTTTCAAATATTTTATAGGGTGTTGAACTCTTTATTGTTTTTTCTTTTTCCTTTTGCTATCCTCGATCAATTTATTCAAAGCTTGTTAAACGAATTTCTTTTCTTTTCTTTTCTTTTAAATGAGACACTATAAGAAAACCAAAACCATTGTAGCAATAACGGTAGCTAAAAGAAAATGATTTATTTTAAAATAGAGAAATAAAAATTTTTTTAAAAAAAAGTTAGGATAGTTATTCTTTTATTTTATTTTTAATCTGATTTATCATTAACATAATAGGACTCTCAACTCTACAAGACTAGGTTCCTCTAAAAGAATTAGGGGGAAAAAACAATAGGACTGAATTACTATAGAAAAAAAAAATTTCAAAAATAACGTAAACCAAGTTCCAAAAATAAATTTTTATCAAAAAAAAAAAAAAGTTTTAGCAGGCAGATTACTATTCGCTTCGCTTCAATTCAATTATGAAACCGGAAAATATTAAGCCAGTATTATCTCAAGCATTAGACAAAACAGAAAATCGCAGATTACCTGTCAAAAAAGTTTCAAAGTACCAAAAAAGAAAATAGTTTCAACGAAAAGAAGAAAAAAAAAAAAAAAAAAAAAGAAAGAAAATCCTTCTTACATGCTAGATTAATCGAGCACAAAAAAAATTACATGTATATTTGAACAACCAAATCGTTCATGTATTTCTCTCTCCCTCATGGGCACCCTATAAGTTATTAGAACAACCAAACCACTTGATAGAAAATATTCCCCTTGTTTGGGCATTCTCGGTCTCACATAGTATACCTAGCACTTGACGAAAACTAAATTCGAAGGGGTGAAAAAGACGGCGGCAAGAAGCAACAATCTAAATACAAATAACAATAAACAAAAACTTCAGGTTTATTATCGTTATCATGTGTTTATGAACTACAGTGACAAGCCTCTAACAGCAAAATTTTTGCTCAGCGTTCTTGAGAGGTGAATAATTGATGGGGGACGATGATCCCAGGTGCATCTGTACCACGCAACGAACCGTTCCTTCGACTCCCGCGAGTGCTCTAGCTAGAAGTTGATCAAAACTTGTGAACCAAACTTGGAGAAGCATTGAGCATTCATGACGACATTTTTATTTGGATTTGCCGATGAACATGTACTAAAAAGTCGACGTAGGACGAGGTGCCTGCATGTTGGTCTTCTACCATATATGAGAAGAACAGCATTCCTGCAAGCAAAAATTTGTACAGTGATAGGCAGTTATACCACAAGCAATTCCGAAGAAATTACTACAGAAGAAGGCTCTATTAATGTAGTTTCTTGTTTTGATCGATTAAGATCTTAGTATTGGACTAGAAACAATGGACTTCCCTAAGCTTCATTACCATTTAATGGACCTTTACGAGTACGCTTCTGCGGCAACAGTTGTAAACTTAGTGGATCAAGGATTGTTCTAACCGTATTGCAACATAAGAAGCTAACAATTTATTACATTTCATGACCATAACCGGTCACCGGACATGATCTTTTGTGTGACATGTATCAAAACACTTCGAGATCTTCAAATTGTTAAAGAAACTGTGGATAATTTGATTTGGGAAATATCATCCTTTTTTGTATATAAGAAATATTAGGAGTAGAAATAATCAATGAAATAATTTTCACATGGCAGTAGTCAAATCCAGTTTAGTTTAAAAGACGAACCTGATGGCTCTCCTTTCTTGCACAATTTCAAGCTGCATAGAAATAAACAAAATACAAAGAGTTACTAAGGGAAGAAAGGCTAAAATATTAACATATAAAGCTGCGTAATTCCTAGAAATATGAAAGACTGAAGAGGTCCTCCACTCATACCGCAGGTAGGAACATCTTTGGCGCCGTATCTCGTTCATCACATTGTTCAACCTCTTTGATAGGGGATTGTCAAACTGCTGCAACACCAACTAAGGGGAAAAAAAAAAGGGGGTCACAACCGACAAGTTGAATAGCTGTAAAGTCTACGATCACTGAATCATTTGACACACATTTACACAAATCTTCACTGCCGATACTACGAACGTATCCAAAAGCTACCGAGAAAGTACAATAGATGGTAATAGTACACAACAGGGTAAAAATGGACCTAGCACACAACTTGCATCCCAACTAATATATATTATGCATTCAGATTGGACAGTTGTGGACATCCTAAATGGTTGCCCATGATCTACAGACTGTAAACGGGTCTACTCAAAGATTATTATCAGGCACCGTATAAAAATATAAATTAAACAACCGCTACCTGATAAGGAACTTCATCAACAGAAGAAACACCAAAAAGTTGTCTCAAGATTTCTGAATCAACCGTGCTTCCAATGTAAATTAAACAATCTTCACCGTTCTCAAGAAGATAAATACCCTTGTCACTAACATGTTCACTAGAAAGTGGAACAAACGGAGGAAGAATGGATTCATCACTCTCCTGTCGGCAGAAAATTAGCAATGATTCAGGCACAGCAATCTTAGAAAGGGTTATAATAGTCATACAACATCATTCTACGCATACCTTTGAATCAAGATCATGAATAGCTAACATCCTTGGGTACACTAAAGGAATTGCCAAAGGAGCAGAAAGGGAAGACACATAGTTGATCCAAAAGGAACGGTCATCTATCCTCCCATCATTGCGTAGCCCAATACTTTTGATTAATGCTGCAGAAGGAACAAACGAACAAAATCAATTCACCCATGCATTCGAAGAACTCTGATACGCCAACTGATATATATATATATATATATATGTATGTAAGTAAGTATGTATGTGGATTAAAGCCAGTGCAATGAAAAAGAAATGGCTTGTTGAGTCTATAGTGACAGTAACAGTATCCTGGAAGTCAACCCCCACCCCGTTGTGCAGAAAATTATTTTAACAGTAATTTTTTAATCAATGTAAAGTGCTTTAGTTTGTGGGGTGGCGGATTCTAGAGTAAATTGGTTTATCAGAGCAGATATATAGAATATACTCATGCAGGGAAAATTGACGTACCAAGGGTGTATAATGGCAGAAGCTTAAGTGCCTCTGGAAGAATAAGCTGTCCGGAGGATGATGGCGTGGCACAAAATTTACGGTAAGAGAGCAGACTATTGATGCAAAGATTTGTAACTTGCTCCCGAACTCGTGAGAGTGGATTGAAAGGAATTTCATTTGCCGCTACAGAAGCCAAAAAAAGGAAAAAATAAAATAATAAATCTCTAAGAAAATCTTTGAAAAAAGTCTGAAACACGTTGCCACTTGCTGCCAGCCATGATGAAAGCCAGTGACGAAAAGGGCTATAGTATAGACAATAGATACAATTTTCCATTCACACTTTAAATAGTTGTCAACTATAGAAGAGAAAAAAAAAATACTTCCAAAAATTCATTTACAATTTCAACAGGAATGCTGATTTCTTTGCAACAATTAAAAAAGGAAAAAGTACTGTTAGAAATTGGGAGCATGACCAAATTTAGTAGGCAGTTAAAATAAAACGAAAGCAGCAAGAAATCCAAGAAGATCACATACCTTGCTTCAAGAAACATGTAAACTGAGTGTCCAAGTCAGCTGATCGGAACAGATAGCTAAGCATATTTGTGCATGGCAGAGACAAAGTTGTAACTCGAATTCTCCGTTGACCAAAAACAGTGGTGTAAAGAAGGGCACACTGAACAATAAATAGAGGGATTGGTGATCATATCAGCACAGAATAAAGGCTTCATTAAAAGAATTAAGCACAGTAAAATCTTTAAAACCTGAGACAGAATAAACCTTTTAACTAGTACCTGAAAAGCACATTCTGAGCCATCTTGTAATTTATCATCGTGTTTCAAGGTCACCAGTATACTTTTGTCACAGTCAATCTGCAGAATGAAAGAATTTTCCTTAATGATTTCAGCTAACACTTAACAGAGCCAAAACTTGGTCCAATTGAACCAAATAAAAAGAGGGAGAGAGGGCAGTAATCAGGGCAGGAGCAAAACGAGATGGGGTGAGGATGAGGAAGTGTGGGAAGGTGTTAAGGAGGCGGCTTGAGAGTAAGGTGCAGTGCATCAGGAGAATAAATATAATAACCAGAAAAGAAACATTTTTCAGACAAATTATTTGTGGAAAATATACAAACCCCGGGTAGGTCAACATCTGTTGGAATTCGTTTGCAAAAGTTCCCACTGTACTCTTGAACTTGAATGCCCTAAAAAAATGGATACAGATAAATTCAAAGGAATAACTAACAGTGGGAAAAAAAGACAAGGAGTCATTGCTCGGCCCACAGGATACCTGGCTGCATCTGACGCGCATCACTGCTTCAAAACCTTGGGGCCTTGTAACATTCCATCTAAGATCATTGTAGAGCTTTGCTGGATCGGAAACAATTGAGAAGGGGTAATAGTAATAAACCTGGAAGATTAAAGAGAACATGTAAACTCAAAACCATAGTAAGAAATAAAAAAGAAAAACCTGAACTTATGAAGCTGCACTTCTATATGCACTTTAGATCTCCTAAATTTCTACTCTGTAGATTTTTCTCGCATCTGATTTACTAATAAATTTTACTTGGAACTCAACTACAATGTTTAAGAATGAAAAAATGTTTAAGAATGAAAAAACAAAAAAAAAACAATAATAAAAAGAGAAAAGGAAAGACACTGGAATCAGAATAAAATATGTTTTGGTGGGGCAGGTGATTTTGCCTTCATATATTGACGATACCAAAAGACCAGAATGGTAAGAGAATAATCCAAGATAATATTTTCCAAAAAGTACCATGTACGAGAAACTCAAGACATAAGGTAGGTGTACTCGAGCAGACATTCGACATTAAAAAGATTTTCAGCAAGAGAGAAAAATTTTGCTTGAAACAAACTAAACATAATTATTGCACAACTGTGGAACATACTTAAACAATAATATCACTAGCTAAGCATAATAATCAGCTGACACGGTCTTAGCATAATAAACATTAACATAGGAATCGCCTCAAACAATACATATATAAAATAATGGACAGTAACTGTTACTCAATCGGTGGTCAGGAAGAACACAGAACTGGAAAACTAAAAGGAAAACATTCATATTCAAAGCTCATTAGCCACAAATCCAATAGATGAGTAACATCATTCTCTAGTACCTGTCCTCCGGTTGTTCTTGGGATGACAGATGTAGAAGCAATATCCACGTATGTCTGGGCAGTGATAAATATATCCACACAAACCTGCAACGTAACATGATAAATAATCAGCCCATATAAATCAAGGACACCACTTACAATGAGTATCAATACATCCACCAGCAACGGCAGGCAGAATTCCAGTCATATCTTAAATTATCATCAAGTGAAATATTTTTACTGGAAGACTACCTGATACTCAGCAAACTCGATGGCCATTGTCTTAAAAGTTTTGTCCACTGGCTGGAGTAATTTATGGGCCTCCTGTAAAAAAGACAAAGGATCATACATATAATCCAAGCATCATCACTAGTCCGGACTTGAATTGAAGAATAAGTAGTTGTGCTTCTCATGTAAATGCCTAAAAAACAACAGTTTGTTGTGCCCATCCTATTGCTAGTATGAATGATGTTCTCACTTCCACAAATTTTTAGCCCTGCTTGTACGGTTGTTATTACTGCTGCAATTAACTTTCCATTAGTCCTAGCAAGTAGCACCTCCAATGCCAATCTCTACGTCGATGTTGGCAGGTTGTTGGATGATGAATTACCATACAACTATGCTATACAGATGTCTTTAGAAAAACAAAAGGACATAAGATTTCTATACCTTCTCTCCTGCAGATACATTAGCTCTCCCTTCAGCTTCTCTAGCAGAAAGGGCTCCGATGCCAGTTGATGGCAAAACTGCCAGTTGTAGATAAAAAATCATCAGTCTATCAGCAAGGAAAATAAAAATCCTGTGAACGAAAATAAAGATAACACAAATATGCTTCACCTATGAAGTTGGTTTATTTACAAAATGTCATGATACTGCTAATACAAAACATGAAGGGGAGTGAATCAGAAAGCTCAAAGTTCTTGCTCAATGCAGAGAAACTCAAGTGATGCACTAATCACAACTTCCCCTTAACAGGAATATATATTTACATGAACTAAGTTTCTGAACTTGCCTGACTGAAATACCATAAGTTTCCCTCCGGTGCTCTTCATTGCCAGGAAAGCAGCCTAAAATAGGAAGGACAGCAAGAAAGTTAATACTTGACTTTTTATAGAAGAAAAAACATTCTCATAGATAATTTAAAATACAAGGAATAGAGGATGAGAGATCCTCAAAACATCAAAAGAAATGAAAAAGCAAGGCTGTTATATCTGAAAAACTTGTGATGAATGTAGAATGTATAGGCAAAATGACATACCTTAACTGCAGCACCAAATGCTGATTCGGGAGTTTTACTGTGTTGAAACATGGTTGGAATGCTTTCCAGCAATAACTCCAAATGTTGGCGACACTAGATCCCACAAAAAAACACCAAAAAAAAAAGAGAGAGAGAGAGAAACTATCAAAGGCAAGAAATTGCTCAACAAATAAGATAAAGATCAACTTATTATTGCATTAAAATATTTCCTCAAACGGCAAAGCATTAGTGGTACAAAAAAATAGCAATAATAATTAAACAATAATTAAATGAAAATGAAAGCCTTAGATATTAACCTCAGAAAGAGGAACAAGAATATCTGTCTGCAACGGAGTATAAACGTCTAGTACATCAGGAACTATTAGCATTAAGGGCTGCAAACACACGTTGAATGTCAGAACCAATGCAAGTATCAAAGCAACTCTAGGAATACTACCCAACACAATTCACAAACACATATGCTGGTTGATAAGAAATAAAAATCTAGATACTAATATTTGCCGATGACAATAAACAACCATAACAGTTCTTTCAAATCCAGCAATAGAAAGGAAAATTCCTAAAGTTTTCAGGAAATGAAATAAATATTCATTTGAATATATAAATCTTGTATTAGACCTGCTGTAGTGCACGTTTTAAATTGTAAAAATGGATAGTTGAGTCAAAGGTTGCTACTCCCACGATTGTTCGAGGACCTTCCTGCACCAATTGAAGTATCAAGATATCAGCATATTTTATGCCATCAAGTACACATATGCATTCATGCATTTATACCCAATGATTATTATTATTGAACACAAATCGAATAATTTCATATAACTTCTGCAAGGTTTTTCAGAAGACACTCACAGGGAGGTCAGCAATAACTTGACTAATTCCACTGCAAGCTGCAGCTGTCGCACCAATTTGTATTGCATTCATGGACACATCAATGAGAAAGAAATATACAGCCGGCATGGGATCCCGCACCTAGAATGAAACAAATCATAGCTAAGGTAAGGTCACTCGGAAATAAGAATGAATGAAGATACAACTTACTGAAAGCCTGAAATTAAACACGGCAATTTATTCCACAAAAAACAAAACAAAACACACCAAATTTAAAGAAGCAGCTTACTGAAAGTAAACAGGAACAACTTATTTCACAACAAATAATATGAACTAATACACAGTCTCTCTCTGTGTGCGGCTACTTAAGCTCAAGCTAATAATAACTGATGCTAAGACCAAGAGAAGAAAGAAATTTCTTGCAAAAATAACTGGACCTTCAGAACAAAATTGGAATAAATTACAATAGTAGATGTATTCATGAAAAAAAGAAATGAAAGTTAATACTAGTAACTTTTTTGCTTCCTTTTGTTCTTCTCATATATTCTTTATTTGCATATTATAGGAATGTCATCTTGCCAGATAGCTTGAAATAAAATAGAACCGATGCGTGCATCAAATAATGTCCACATTCTAATCCATGGTTCAACAAATAATCTAATTATAGAGGAGCATGACAATTCTACTAACCATGCAGAGTTTCTGTGCTCAAAGAAGATGAAAAAGACAAGCAGTCCACTGAAACATAGAATGAAATCTAAGCAGGATGAAGAAAGTAAGAAGACTTTGACCATACAATACTAACCATATACTCTTTTGTTGCAATGAATTCAACTGTTCCTCTACACAGCTCGGGCCTTTCATCAGCATCTCTACGCCTACCATCTGGTCCTAGATTGCAGTGGTAGTCACGGGGAGTCTCATCAGTAAATCCTGAAACAGACAATAGGATAGCATGTTAGTCCCCGACAAACCAATACATGCATAATATATAAAGACCAATATGTATGTGTGGTAGATGAGGAAAATATATAAACCAATATATCATGCCGTCATTACACAAAATGAAGATGCAGAAATGGTCTGCACTGTACAGCATGCTACACATATTAATATGAAGGTATTAAGATAGTACACACTTATACTTACCACATAAGTTACAGATGAATCGCCTTCCCTGGTCAATGAATTTCATGAAAGGATTTATGTAGCCTTTGCAACGAGAACAGCGAACAGGACCGCTTTCACCAAAATCCACAACCTAAAACACAATATTATGAAAATACTTACAGCTAACCTGTTTTTTGATTGTATCAATAAAATCTATTGGGCATTAATGTCAAATACACATAAGAGGATGTTATCGGAATCACAATAAAGAGGGTCCCAATGCCGATGTGATAAACTTTTATTCCTTGAACTAACTAAAAAAAAAGAGTCAATGGTTTCAAACGAGACACTCTTTGTAGTTGTCATAAATTAAAAACATGTCCATGATGATTAATTTATTTTCTTTCATGGCCAACACAAATACATGCTGAATTAGACTCCCTTAGGTCCATAAAAGTACAAAAGTGAGAAGGTTTCAAATATTGGGTCCGGTGCATAATTGCATCGCTCCCTTACAAATCTTTTGGTCACTAACAGAAGGTTCAGCAATTCAGTGACTTCATACATCCTACAAAGCTTCCACCATATCTCATGTATCACACATTAGGAGTTGTTTTCAGCGGTTAATAACAAGTAACTGGGCGGAAAGTATCTTTTACTTGACCAAGGCAGACCTTTAATAGTTCTGACTTCTAAGCAGAAAGAACCAAAAATAGAACCAAAGTTTTAGACCAAGTATATACTCAGATATATCATTCTTGAAACACTAGTCAATTAACAGATCAGTTTTATTGAGATGGTAGAGAATAATAAGTTAACTTATCTGTGCATGTATGTCATTTAGAGGAGGAAACTTACTTGTATTGGCTCCTCTGACGGATGAGGAAGGGCGAGAGGTTGGACCAACAAAGCTAAAGGCATCCCCGATGTTGTTAAAAGGTCAGCTGTGCATGGTATCTGTCAAGAATTACAAGATTAATAGAAGAACAATAACAGCTCGAATGAAGTCGAGATTTGAGACTTGCAAAAGTAACTGCCACACAATGCAAGTTGAAATCTAACCTGATTGACAGTGCACCTCATGTAGCGTGGACTGCAATTCCCCGTGTCCTTAACCATGTAATCACTTGTAGCAGGCTTTAAGAAAATTAAAAGCAATCAGAAGGGCAGAAAAAATAAAATGGAAAAACATCATACTAGTACTCTGTCTTTTCTTTATATATTTATATCACCAAGTACCTTGATAATGGAAAACATTAGATTTATACCTTCTAATTTCAATTTATATCACAATGGTACCCCATGGCACAAATTAGGTGATGTTTAAAATAAGTAAAACAAGAGAGCGCATACACACAAGCACACACACACAGAAGTGGCGATGGTTTGCGATACTTCACATCATATATTAAAATAATTGCAATAGAAGCAAATAACACTAAAGTTTACGATACCCAATCAGAAAATAGGAGTCGATACTAGATTTTCAAAACAATGTAATAACTTCTTCTTAAAGCTTATGGATGAGATAATCACCGGAGGAGGATTTGCCTGATTGCCTTGACGAGTTGCATGGACAGTAACTGAAGAACTTGGTAAAGGCCTTGGAATTTGGTTAGGATCAATTTTTGATGCCCCAGCCACAGGTGCACCTGTTTGACCAATAGTCGTCATGGACTGATTTGGTAATGGTGGCGGTGGCATTCCATACATTCTTGGTGGTTGTGCAGTACCAGGAACTGATGGAGGTGGAGCCACCTAGGGAATTGAAAAAAAAAAAAAACTCAGAATTCAGAGCAAAGTAAAATTCTTTAAAGGTTTCATCCCACATTTATTCCTCCCAAAATCACTAAGATCATCTTCATCTTGTCCAGCAATTTGCATTAGTTGAATTAGCATTAGTTTAATAAATAAATAACAATAACAATAATGCTCAGGAGAAGATAGATTTGTGGCAAACACATGAGTCGAACATGTTTTTTTTTTTTTCCTGGTAAGAAATGAGTAACAAGGAATATGATGAGTCTCTGCATCAAATATAAAAGTAAAAGAGGAGATTAAAAGAGGAACTAGCATATGCTTTACAAATAAAAGAGTCCTATTGGACCAATTATGCCTTCAGCTTCATCATCCAAACATCCTTCAAAGCTCTCTGTCGCTCCTAAATACATAAACTGTCTTGAAGTTATTCTTTTTCTAACCGATCCCAACTTTTATTATTACTATATATCCTGTCCAATTCTACAAATTGCACTCAAAGACCAATTTCAAACAGGTGGTACTCACTGAAAATAAAATTAGAAAACAGATATAAAACAAATAAAAAAATTGCATCATTCGTGGACTATGAATTTCACTTTTAACGAACTAATATGATCAATGCAAGTCATATAAACAACAATAAGATACATAATGATTCAATGCCTCCAATAGCACTCGCTTGTAAAACTAGGAAACACGTTGACATACCTGCCCAGGTTGCATTGGCCAAGTAGGTGAGGCAAAAGGACCTGCTGGCGGCGTCGTGCCTGGAGCTGCAGGTGAAAAAGGTGACGCAGGTTGCATGGGAGGACCTGGTGGAGAACTGACACCCAAACCACCTAGATCAGTGCCCATGCTTGGAGCTCGAGAAGGAGCCAAATATGATGTTGTCAATGGTGGTCGAAGCGGAGGTTGTGGTGCACTTCCAGTTGGTGGAAAACGAGGAGCACCTGGAATGGCCCCTGAAGCAAAGGCTGGTGGACCATTACTCATCAATCCCCCTGTTGCCCCAGGAGGCGGTATAACCTGTCCATAAGCCAAAGGCGAAGGGCTGGGCATAGGCTGTGCACCCAGTCCCATTGGCGGCGGTGCCACCGAACCACTCAGGAAACTGGATGACTGTGAAACTCCAGAAGGAAATGGTCCAGAACCAGGAGGCACATAACCGCCAATCGCAGAAGGCAGAGACCCAGGAGGTGGTCTCGACACGAAAGGCGAAGGCTGGCCAATGGGCGGCCCAGCAGGTCTTACTGGTGCTCCAGCAGAAGGAAATGTAGCCAGTGGCGCTCCCGATGGCGGCACCGCAGGTCTCGCAAGTGCACCAGGAGGAGCGCCGGGGCGAGCAAAAGGCGGTGGCACACCAGCGATCCCATGGGAAGGTGCGGAAGAAACGAAAGGCAGTGGCTGACCGAAAGGGGCGGGTCTAGGGGCGGAATTGGGCATGGAAGGCAGTCGATTTAGATTCAAATTCTGCAAATTATCAGCCAAGGAATCGGGGGTTCTCTGAACATTGGGGTTGTAATTCGGAGGCGGTATTAGGTTATTGCTTCCGGGCCTAGGTGCCCCAGAGGAGGCACATTCGCAGCCATTTTTTATCAATCAATCAAACAAATCAAATCAAAAACCCCAGATCCCTTTTTCTCCTCAAAAAAATTGCTTCTGTTCAATGAATCAATAACAAAATCCACGATCCAAACACAGAAAAGAAACAAATTTCAGAAATTGAGATCATTTCCAAATCAGAAATCGCTAAAATTCACCGAATCCAATAAACAAAACCAAAATTTTTCGGGGGAAAAAAAAATCGAATCAAACCAGATCACTGATCAACTAGTTCAATACAAACAACAGAGTACTCGAAATCGGAAAATTCAAATTGAAATGCAAAGATCTAAATAATTTTGATTCGGAAAATGGAATTACGGGTTTTGACGGGGTTTTCTCTTCGCGCTCTGATTCGTCTTCTTCTTCTTCTTCTTCTTCTTCTTCTTCTTCTTCGTCTGCGCGCGAGTAGTGCAAAAGCGAATTGGAGAGGAGATTTCTATTTTATTTTATTTTATTTTATAATAATTTTATGGGTTTTAATATTTTCTTTTCTTAATGATTTTTGTGATTGGTTAAGAAATGGGTAGACAATGCAACACCTTGACGATTAAATAATTAATTAACCCTCGTCTATGAACTTAAAAATTAGATTTTCAAAATTTTTTACCGAAAGAAATGGATTTTTTTTCCTTTTTTTTTTTTTTTTATTTTACAGGTTAATATGTATGTATGAAATGCTTTACTACTACTTTCGGGAAAAAAAATATGTATTGATCTGATGACAAATTATAGCCAATCAGGGTATGCCACGTAAGATGTTTGGCGTCACTGGTTTAGAGCACCTTAAACATGATTGTTTCCGGTGTACTTAGGGAAAAATGCATGATATAGCATATTTTGAATGTGTTAATGAAATTTATAGTATATTTTTTTAATCATGCTAAATAATAATATATTTTATCCTTTATTTGATATTTTAACTCTAATTAATATTTCATCTCAATTTTTATTTTTTTAATAAATAAAAATTATAATATTTTTAAAAAGTCAACCAATTGTAACTTAAAATTTTCAACTCTAATGATGAATTAAATCGCACCATTAATCTTTCTTTGAATGTTTTTCCAATTTGACTCCTTCACTCCATATCCCTCCTCTCTCTCTAATCTCTCTTCCTCTATCTCGCGTTCGTCAATCAGAGGATGATGTGCCAATAAGGAGAGGACATTGCGATGGCAAAGGAGAGCTGATCAAGCAGCAAGTCCACTGTCCAAGACGATGCAATCATAGAGCCCTTCTTCTTCGACCTTGTCTGTCACCAACATGATCTACCGACAGGGCATCTACTCCGACAACGAGTTTGTTTGTAATGGTCGTCATTATATCTGTGCTAGTTAGTTCTTTTTTTTTTCATTGCAGGTTGAGCTCCCGATTGTGGCCTCGGTGATGACTGGATGAGAGATTGTGGAGGAGAGATCGTTGGATCTGAGAGGTGGCTTGCCGGAGTATTTTCTCTTTGGTCTAGCGAAGTCGACGGAGGTAAGTTGGTATTTCATCGATGAAGTGGTGGAGAAAGAAAAGGGAGATGATGGATGATAAGTGTACAAAAATATACTTTTATTTAAATAATTATTAACTAATTTAATTTTAAATTATATATTTTTATTATTTTAATTTAAAATATTTTATTTTAGAAATATTAATTTTGTTTGTTTGGATCTGTTTTATTGTGTGATTCTCCCATATATTTTTCCTTTCCTTTTCTTTTTCTTTTCCTTTTGCTTCTTTTCCTTTTCTTTTCTCTTTCTGCCTTTCCTCCGCAGGTTCGCACGTGAGTCTTGGACCAAATCTCCTTCCTTCCTCCAGATGGGTCCGTGACTTCTCCGGCAAAAGCCCGCACGCACAGACTCAGCTCCAGCTGACCAGCTTCTTTGCCGACTGCGAGGCAGATGTGTTGGGTCGAGCATCCCTCCTAAGCTCTTACACCTTGTGCTTTATAAATAATTACATAAAATGTTCATTTTTAGTGTTTCATTTTGAAATATATTTACTTTTTAATAATTTTATGTATATTCTATTTTTTTTAAATAAATATTTATAATACATATTTTAACATTTTATTATAATTGATATTATTTTATTTTTATGTAGATAATTTTATTTTCACTTTTTTTTAATGCTGATATTTTTTGTTGATAAATGTAAATTACTTTAATAAATCAAAATTAATTATAAATATCAAAGTAATTATAATAAATATAAAATATGTATTATAAAGATAATGATTCGTACTAAATAATAAACACAACACAAAATATTAACATAAAAATTGATGAATATTCATATTTTTCATATAAAAAACTAATGAATTTTTATAAAAAAAACTATTTGTTTATATAATATACATAAATTAAAGGGTTATCTTTATGTCTTAATCAAACAAATTAAAAATAACACAATAAATGAAATCAAACTTTTTATGAAAAAAATACTATTGTTTATATAAATTAGTATAAATGAAATCGAATATTTCTTTATATAAAGACAGATTTATTATATGAAATATTTCTTGATATTTTTCTTATTATTTATTTAGCATTTTCTCATTAATGTGAAATCTGATTTTGAAAAAATATTCTCTTTTTTGGTTTATATTTGAATATTTACACCTTCTTTACAATAAATCAAAAACAAATTCAAAATTTTCTTTTCTCTCAATTATTTGTGCAATTTCATTAAATCAACTTTAGCCTTGTCTAATAAACATCTTGGATTCCTTTTTTTTTTTTTTTTCTTCCTTCCTTTTTTGTAATTTTTTTATTTGTTAATTCTCCATTCTTAATAAAGAGTAAAATTATCTTTATAATTACTCTTTTAGACATTTATATAAATAAAAAGAAAAATAGACATGTTTCAATAATTCAAACTAATACCTTAATTTGGACATCTATGTAAATAACCCTATATCTATATAAGGTCATTTATAAATAATTACACAAATGTTCATTTTAGAGTTTCATTTTGAAATATATTTATTTTTTAATTTTATGTATATGTCTATTTTTTTAAAAAATAAATATTTATATACTATTTTAACATTTTATTATAATTGATATTATTTTATTTTTATGTAGATAATTTTATTTTCACTTTTTTTTAATGCTGAGTATTTTTGTTGATAAATGTAAATTACTTTAATAAATCAAAATTAATTATAAATATCAAAGTAATTATAATAAATATAAATATTTATTATAAAGATAATGATTCGTACTAAATAATAAACACAACACAAAATATTAATGATAAAAATTGATAATATTCATATTTTTCATATAAAAAACTAATGAATTCTTATAAAAAAAACTATTTGTTAAAGTAATCCATAAATCAAATATTATCATTTATATCTTAATCAAATAAATTGAAGAGTAACACAATAAATGAAATCAAACTTTTATGAAAAAAATACTATTGTTTATATAAATTATAGAAATTAAATCGAACATTTCTTTATGATAAAATAGATTCATTATATGAAATATTTTTGAGATTTTTCTTATTATTTATTTAGCTTTTTCTCATTAATATGAAATCTGATTTTGAAAAAAAAAAAAAATCTCTTTTTTAGTTTATTATGAATATTTACACATGCTTCACAATAAATTAAAAAAATTCAAAATTTTCTTTTTATCAATTATTTGTGAATTTCATTAAATCAACTTTAGCCTTGTTGATAAACATCTTAGATTCCTTTTTTTTTTCCCCTTCCTTTTTATGATTTTTTTATTTATTAATTCTCCTTCTTAATAAAGAGTAAAATTATCTTTATAATTACTCTTTTAGACATTTATATTAATAAAAAGAAAAATAGACATATTTCAAACTAATATCTCTAATTTGGACATTTATATAAATAACCCTATATCTATATAAGGCTGAGTTTTCAGCAAAGCTAGGACGTTTTTTCCTTGCATTTTTGGCTAAGTTTGGAGTGTTTTTAGTGTCTTCTTGTGTGTTTTTCTTCTCCTTGCATTTTCATATCATAGTTTCTTTTTAGAATTTCATGAGATGAATTGTAAGTTAGGCTAGACACTTTAGTTAAGATAGTAATGATCTCATGTGTGAAGTGATCTAATTTGAGTTTGATCTTATTTGATTTATAAAAATTATATTTTAATGGATTGAATTTCTTCATCTCATTTTTCTATTCAAAATATTTTGTACTAATTTTTTTTATGTAAATTCAGTCATGTTTCTTTATATAATATTGCCACATTCCATTATTACAAGATTTATTTTACGAGTTGTCATTTATTAAATTTTTAAAAATAGTATTTGTCGATTTTGGATAACTTGTAACAATAAATCCATTTGGTTCAACATTGAGATTTAATCTACCAAAATAAATTCGTTTATTTTTATTGGTTTTTTATTCCATATTTTCCAGTTACTTGTTTGGATGTAAAACTTGTAATTGAGTCATAAATTGAAGATTCGATTCAAATTGAAGAATAAGGATATGATGATTCAACACCTTACCTTTTATTTTTAATTTTTCTCTACTAAATCTTATCTTTTTCATGTTTTTTTTTATTTTCTCTATCACAAAAATTCACTAAAAATATCTCTATTTTTTATTATTATATTTCCTTGTTTTTACAATGTTTATGGTTACTAATATTATTTGTTTTTGTTGTTATTTCCTATGATATAATGTCTGATCTGTACTATAACCGATTGTTTTTGCAGTGCTTCTTTGAGCGTTAATCAACATAGATCTCGGAGACATCGGAGATCTCATTGGCGGTGGCGATCTCCTAGGTTCCCATCGTCCGATCTCTTGGAGATCCATTGGGTTGGCCGGTGATGATGGCCACTGAAATTCCACGGGAAGAGGCCTAAGTTGGGCGGCCTCCTTCGCTATTGTGACAAATCTGGTGCTTCGTCATAAATATATCTGCAAAGTAGATAAAGAGTGGAGGGAGATGAGAAATAGGAGAGAGAATGGGAGGCTTTAGATCTGGGTGGACTCAGAGGAGGAGAGGAAGAGACAAAGATCAGGAGATTTGGGGGCATTTTAGGAAATTTTCAAAATCTAACACCATAATACGCTATTTTCTTCTAATCTTAAAAAATTATACTATAATTTTATTTACCACCTCCAATTATGCTATTTCTCTCTTTTTCCCCTTTAAGAGGGGACGAATTGTTGTCTACAATTTTTTACAAGTTTTGGATACGACATTTTTGTCAATTGTACACTAATAAGACATCATTTAAATTCTCAAATAAATAAATAAATAAACCAACGTGATTTTTAAAAAATGAACAATGTTTGTTTAAAGAAAACTATATTTAAATAAATAGAGATATACAAGTACCAATAACATTGGTATGACTTTATAATCACCAGACAAAAACACATATTCTTAAATTATTACTACACACACATTTTGAATTCTCAAACAAATAAATAAATAATCAATGTGGTTTTTTAAAGGTGAACAATGTTTTTTTTTAGAGGACAATTCTATCTAAATTAAATCAAGATATATAATATCAATAAAATTCATATGAACCTGAATTACACGAGATAAAACTCTCACTCAATATTGTTTCATCAGTAAAATCTGATGAAATTTAGGAGAGAGACATACACCAAGACCTAACAACAGAAAGTTCTCGGCATATCAATAATCAAGCACACATTCTTTTTACGAAACTTTACAATCGATTAGAAAATTTCTCAATCGATTAGAGCTAGCATCATATAGCACAAAGATAATCACTGATGCCGCATAAAAACAAATCTAGTAGAACCAAATACACAAGCCGTCAAGTCTTGAATATGGCGAACAAGCAAAAAATTCTACGAATGGGGAAACCATCACCCGTATTAGGCATCCTAATCAAATGCAACAAAACAAAATACAAATCTTAATAAGCGAAGACAATGCCCTTATAACATGAATACCACAAAAGTAAAACCAAAAAAAAAAAAAAAGCAACTAGCTAAAACATCGGACCAGCCTATATAGTCGAGATAACCGGATAGACCATAAATAGACTCCACGAGAACAAATGGAGAGGAATCCTTCTCACACCAACATGTGAAACTCATGCGCCTCTACCGGCAAGTAGCACCTTCATCACATGTTTGTCCAAAAAAGATACGTTGCTTCTTAAGGAGCAAAACACTCGATTCATAGTTTCTTCCACCGCCGTACGCACGTCACAATGCTGAGTCTAGCCAAGAATCCATCTCCTATGATTGCTCCTCCAATCATAATCCTCGCTTTCGTTTCTACTTGGCTGAGGGCATTGAGGCATGGGGTGTTTAGATCGGTCGTCGAAACGCTGGATGTCCCGTAGCGCCTCACTGGAATCGCTGCCCTCCATTACTTAGCCAAGCTCACTCCTTTGGCCCTAAACAAGATGCTTGGTCCTTCATGGTAGGCCATGAATTTGAAGGCCAATTGGACGGCCACAACCAAATTCCGACCCTAGGAAATCATTCCCAAAAAAAAAAAAAAAAAAACGCCAAGTTAGGAAGCATCTTTTCTACGATAAACCTGAACAATGTTCACTTGGTTGTTCATTTTCCAAGCTTAGCATTCTCTTTGCTTCCATGAAAAATGTCATGTACACAATGTGTCGTTCTCCGGCATAAAGGAAATAACGACATGTCGTTTGTAAATTTAAAAACGACAGTTGTCAACCGTTGACGCAAATGCGAATGACATCTCTCACAAATTCTCGTTGTCATCCGCCATTTAAAGGCTGAATAACATGTCGTTAGTGTTATTATTATTTTTTGAATCTATAACATGCGCTATTTAATATTGCTTGATCGGAGAATGGAGAATGGAAGTTATTTTGATTGGATTAGAATTGAGTTGAATTTTAAAATTGTTCGTTTAGTTAAAAATAAATTAATTGAGTTATAAAGTGTAAAAACTTAAAATATATTTTGAAAAATATATAAATATGATCTTATTTAATTTTTTTCAGTATTCTATGCAAATTAAAAAAAATGTTTTATTTGACTTAAAATAACAAGATTATGAACTTTTAAAAATTTTGAGTTTTGAAGTTATAGTTGGAGATGTAAATAATGAAACTGAGTTTATTTTTAAAGAAAAAAAACAAAAAGTAATTTAAATTGTTTTGTTAGAGCGAACCAACCAAACACCCTCTAGTTTATGATGATTATAATTTATGGGTAAGTTACTTGTCTAGTCCCTAATTTTTCACGGAATTACGATTTTGTTCTTTCATTATTTTTTTGCTGACTAAAAACTCCCTAAACTAATTAATATATATATATATTTTTAAAATACTCCGAACTTAAAAAAAAAAAAAAGTGTGTTTTGATCTTTCCACCAATTATTGGGCGGAGAATTGGAGGTTACGATGGTGGCTTATAATGTTATTGGAGAACTAAAGTATTTTTCAGGAAAAAAAAAAAAGACAACTTTATGGTAGGAACCATATGTTTACTCTAACGCTAGATATTATTATTTAAGTTAATAGATTACTTTTATGAGCTGTAACTAAAAGGAGTTTTGCATCGTGCAGTGAAATTTTTTTAATATAAATACTTATAGTATTAAAAAAATGATCTAATAATTAAAACAATACGTTTTCCTAAATTTATCGGCCATAAGTATTTGTAGTACAACCATTTTGGCCCCTTTAAACTATGTTTGACTGGTTTTTTCAACCAAAGAAACTTGTAGGAGGTGAAGGAGGGCCTTACTCAGCTTTCTAGTTTTTATTTTTTTTATATTTATTTTTTGGGCTGCTAAAGCTCGCTAATTTAATTATTATTTATCTGATTAAGAGCTTGCTATTAGTAGTTCCTCTCTCTCTTAAAGGAAACAGCTTGCTAGTTACATTTACTTGCTCTTGTTATAGCATTCCTGCCAACTTTCAGCTAACCCAATCCACTCTACGTTTTCAATATGTTCTATAAACTACAAGATAAAGTTTACTGACTCAAACTTATAAGACACAACTAAACCCAATTATGGAGTACCTAATGAATGAGAAATTCATTACATAATTATTTACAAGCTCTCCAGAAACAATTCAAAAAAAAAAAAAAAAGTAACAAATTGAGGAGTGCAAAGGTGAAAAGATGAAGGGGGTAAATATTAACATTTATGTTTAAGAGTTTCGGAAAAACAAAATGGATTACTCCACTATGCGTCTCTCAATTTTTATGATCATTTACACTTCATCTTCTGAATTTAAAAACCTTTATTTCATCTCGTTTGGTGAATGAGTTTGAGTTGAAAAAGTACAGTTTGAGTTAAAAATTTTTGTTGACTTTTCAGAAAAGACAAAAACTTTTTCAGAAAAAGATAAAAATTAAGATGAAAAAGTATAGTTTGAGTTGAAACCCAAAATGAGACCTAAATTGTGAATTAGTCCCATTAATCCACATTGTTAGAATTTTCATTAGACACCGATGGAAATAAAGGGGTTAAGTGCATCATGTGATTATTTTTTTATTTGTTTTTAATAAAACTTTTAATATAAGGGGTTAATTGAGATTAATTCTCCTATTTTATATGTGTTTTTAACAAATTTTTTTCAAAAGAGGTTAATTGGGATTAAGTCAAAAATTAACTGAGTAAAATGATTGTTTTAATTTGCAGATGATAAAATGCGAATAAAACTAAAATTCAAGAACACAGAAGATTTATCCAAACAAAAATCCAACCTTTATATGCAATTCTTGAAGTCTAAAGTGAAAATTCATAAATCAAAGTGATCACAAGAGAAACTCCGTTAGTATTTATTTAGATAGGATCGCTTCTATCATTTATCATTTATGGGTTATAGTATTACTCCTCCTTAAAGCATTGTAGTCGATGACTTATCTATAAATTTTGTATGTTTTTTGCCCCAATGTGTTTATTTGTCTCAAATAAAAAAAAAAAAAAAAAAAAGACAAGAAATTGTCCATCTATGATTAGTTCAATAAGAAGGCTGATAAATTACACTTGAGACTAATTTGTACCACACAAGTGTCCAAATATCATTCCTAGATTGAGGCCTATTTTAATAACTCATCAATGAAGGTTAGTTTCAATTTATGGCATCAACTATTGAACCTGATTGGCAGAATTTTTTAGAAACTATTTTTGACTTCTCAAATCCAAAAGCAGCCTAATAGTGTTTGGATGATCAAGTGTTTTCTATTAAAATTAAAAAAATGTGATTTTTGATAAAAGTTATTCTGAATAAATTTTAAAACATATAACATACTTTAAATTAGATACTATAAACTTTATTTTAATATTTTTATCACTTGTTTGAAACTTTAAAAATCATTTAGCCTACATAAGCTCTTTGGTTCCAAACGTTTATCGAGAAGTCATAGCTTTTACTTATATTCTTTTACTGATTAAAAATAAAAAATAGAAACTCTACTAAACATGCTCATGATTGTCTGCTTTGTTTATCTTATTATGATTTTTTTTTGTTAACCTTTTTTTAATTATTACTTTGGATTGTTTACCGAATGGGTTGTTTTTGTATATGTTTTCTTGACACTATTATATTTTATTTTTCCTTTAGTAATAATTGAGTTAAGATCTTGCTGGAGGTTCTAATTTAATTGGAACGTCATAGTTTCTCCTAATATTAATTGCACTTTTACAGATTTTTTGTTTCTCTATAACCTTTTTTTTTTTTTTTTACGACACTAGGTTGAATAATTTCGTACATTCCCAAGTTCTAAAGAAGGTTCCTTTAGCATTAAAAAGGAAGGGGAAAAAAAAAAAAAGAGTTTTCAAGAAAGTTGATATGAATTTAGTGCCATTACATAGAGTAACAACCACACGTACCAAAAATTCATATCAATCTGACTAGCCAAAAAAAGAAAGAAATTTATAGGAATCCATACATATCATTTATCAAAAACTTTACACCGTGTTAATTGATTTGTCGTTTTCTTAATTGGTGAAATAAAAGAAGACATAAAGAAAAATGAATGCACGTTATGAAAAAAAAAAAAAAAAATTACATTTTGGATTTCTCTCTCTCTCTCTCTCACGCCGCTTGAGACCCCAACGGTCACAAGAAAAGGAGGCCATGGAGCCGGGAAGGGGAAGAGCAGGTACTAGATTGGGGCCCACACGCTTAGAAATTGGGAAGCAGCGTTTATAGGTAAATGTAGATATAAAAATACATAACGTTCTCCAGCAAAAATATATATAAATAATGAATAACATATATAAAATATCTAGTTTGCAATGCTACACATCATGTGTTTATAATTTTTTATTTAAAAATTTATAATGACTACTAATTTATATATAATTTTTTATTTAAAATCTTAATATAAAATATTATTCATGTTAATATAAAAGATAAGAATCGATAAAAAATATTATATCTATATTATCTAATTGATATAATATAACATAAATCATATTATAAGTGACTTTTAAGAAGGATGATATGTAGGGGTCTCTTTATATACTTATATATATATATGCTCTGATGTAAATATATCGTATTCTGGGGTTACACTACACCGACTTCTCTCTTGTCTTGGTCTTGTTTGTCTTCTCTACCATGCATCAAGTAATTAAGTAAAGTGTTAGTGACTCAAACTCATATAATTAATATGACTCATGTTCACCCTCTCCAGTCGCTTTCAGGGGCACACAATTTTATTTTATTTTATTCTTCCAAAAGACTCTAACATGGATGGAGTATTACATTTTGATTTTCTTTCGAGGATTTTATGATCGGGTATGAAAGACATTTTATCGGTAAAACATATAGTTAAATCTTTATTAATGTTTTTATTGAATTTGGGGTAAAGATTTAAATTAATTTGCGTATTATGGGGAAGACGTGTGAAATTTTTGTAAGACTATACCTGTAACTAAACAAGTTTAGTGAAGTTGAGTCTTATTGTTCAAAATCCAAACTTTGGTGTACAAATGTGATTAACCCTTTGATGTTGATTATGCATTCTTGATAGTATTGACCCATCAGATTTCTTGCGAAAGAATATTCCTAACAAACTTCTATGTTTACGTTTCTATCCAACCAGAGCAATAATGGAGTAAGATTATGTGGCAATAGCTGTTAATTATCATATATATGTATACACACACATATACATACAAATATATATATATATATATATATGTCAGCAAATTGTTTATAACAAATTTAGTTTAGTTAGGTTTACTCTATTTGAATGTGGCGATTAGAAATTCTTGTAAGGGACGAAGAGCTTGAAAAATGACCATCTGCATGTGTGAACAAAAGTACAGTAACACAAAATGCATGTTTCATGCAAAAGTCAAATAAGAGGAAATAATTAAGAGAGAAAAAACGGAAATATGAAAAAGGTCCAAAAAAAAAAAAGATAAAATTGAAGATAAAATATTAATTAACGAGCAATACTTGGAGGAGAATTCAGTGGAAGCAAAATCTAAATGATATTTTAAAAGAGGGTATTCGTGACATCATGGAAGAAGACAATTAACAAAATGTTAATAGGATTAGGGGCTAAATATGGTCTAAAAATTTAATAATATTTTTAATTAATGCCAGCTTTCAATTGCCCTTTTTTCAAAGAATTCTCTCCTCATGTTTGGTAGGCTATCTAGTTGTTAAAGGAGTGCGATAAGAGAGCTCCATTTCACTTCATTTGTTGCTGAAGAACAGTGACAGAGCATTTAGTAAAAGGTATGTGTTTCAGATATTAGATGTTTATTTCTTTCATAAATCATGCATTTTTTTACCATCACATTGTTATTAATGTTAACTAAAAAGTCTGTTTTTTTTCCTCTTAACGCATTTCGGGTAGAACCAACTAGCTCTGGGTTCGAGTGGCATTTCACCCCTAACCACAACTCATTTGCTGATTCTTCAGCATCAGTTGGTTCGGACCTCTATTTAGTTTCATCCAGACTTCATCCAGATAGATCACCCAAGTTCGGGTACACAAGCTTTTCTTCTTATATTTACTGACTACTGGGTTTCTTAATCTCCAGCTCATATTCAGAGATTTTAATTCTTTTCTCAACATACTTTAATATTGTCTCGATTCATTTACTCATTACACTTAAAAACACATTCAAGTTCAACTAAATGAAAATGTGACAAGATATTAAGTATATTAAGTATGTAATAATGAGTAAAATTGCAGAATGAATGTAGCAAAGCCGGAGGATGTTCCTCAACCCTCATTGGAGCAGAAGAGCATGGATTACTCGGCAGAAAGGAAGAAGTCGATGCGAGCTCGATATATCTACGGCGTTATCTTTCTCATTCCGAATCTTTGTGCTTGGGTTGTTAGAGACTATGGACAAGTAGTTCTGCCTCAGTTCCACTGTAAGTATACATGTATCTCACAAACCACATCTGACAAAGTTGTTGTTTGTCCCGAAAGCAGCTTCTGCGAGTATTTGGATGGCAAAAGAACTTATCTTGTATCGGCCGATACAATTCGTTTGTTTACTTTCCTTTATTGCAGATCTAAAGTCTTGTGGAACAGAGGGAAGAGGTTGCTTTCATACGCTCGGCGTCCTCCGTGTGAGTTTAGGATGTTTTGTATCTTTTTTCTGAGAGGTGTCTCACATATTTTCCGAAAGGCCGACAAAATTATAATTGAAATCCTTGACATAAGAGTCAGATATATTTCTCTCTGATGTTTATCACAACATTTAGAACAAGAAAATTGTTTGAAGCTCGTAACGCTTGGCATTCCGGATGGTGGACGTTGAAGTGTTTTTTGTTGATCATATCCTTGGTGGTTCCAATCTTTATCCCTTCTGGTTTTATTCAACTCTATGGTATGTGCTTTTGGTTGTGAATACTTACTTTGTTACCTCGGATAGTTCAAAAAACCGACAAATCGGACACAAAGATGTTCCGAAACTTGCTCTTTGAAATGCTCCGACACGGGGGGTGGTTTTGTTACTTTGCATTCTTGTTGCCAAGGGCCGTTTCATTCTTTTTCGCTTGAAATATCTTGAAAAGAAAATGACTTGCTCTTTCCTTGCAGGCGAATTCGCTCGTGTCGGTGCAGGGTAACGTTCAGATCTTTCATTTAAATGCTTAGAATAACACATGTTTTGCTTCCATATATGACATTTTTTTTTTTTTTATAAAACCAACGCAATTTTTTTAGTACGGTTTCTGGATGTACGGGGACATGATGTGCTCCGATTGTCATATGAAATTTAAAACTCTTACTTCAAACGAGCTCACATTACGTCTACAAAAATACTCCTCTCCAACATTTTATACTTGTCAATAATTCAGGACACTCTGTAACACTTTGTTAAATTCAAGGAGTAATGCACTAGGATTAAAAATTTTATCGGTTACTTGTCAATCGCGAAAAGTTCCGGGGCTTCGGAGTTTGTTTGGACTGATCATCCCAATTTCATGACAGGATTTTTCTGGCCCTCCAACTGATAAGTATAATCCAGTTTATTAACTGGTGGAATAAGTACTGGATGCCTCATGAGGAAAAGAAGCAGAGGTTTGCTCTCTCATAACCCCCAAGAGTCAGTCTCTTTTGTTGACTTTAACACAAAATTTTTTTTTTAAAAGATTTTTAATAGTTACTGAATTGTTCTGTTTCACTTGCTTAAAAATGTTTTTCATGAGTTTTATTTGTTTATTTATATTTTTTGCAGCTGTTCCTGGGATTTTTATGTTACATTATTTTATATTGCTCTATATGTGGAGTTGTGTATTTGTATTCCTCATATGGCACAAAACTCTCCTGTAGTTCAACATTTTCTTCATACATGGACTGCAATTCTTCTTATTGTGATGATGGTTATATCCTTACATTCAAAGGTATAATAGTACTTCATTATATTCGACATTATTAGAACGAATTCAATTGTGGTTTTTTTTTTTTTTTTTTTTTTTTTTTTTTTTTTTTTTAAGAAAAGTCCGAGAAAGGGTGAGCGTGTTACATGTATCATAATCTATAACTTAAAACTTGTTCTATTTTTGCATCTTTATCTTGTTTTTTTTTTTTTAATTTTTTCTTACATGACTGCAATTCTTTTATTGTGATGATGGTTATATCCTTACATTCAAAAAATAGTATCAATTATCAACATTGTTCAATTTTTTTTTTTTTTTTTTTTTTTTTTTTTTTTTTTTTTTTTTTTTTTTTTTTTTTTTTTTTTTTTTTTTTTTTTTTTTTTTTTTTTTTTTTGTTGTAAAATATTTAGTGCTAAATACAGTCATAGGGTCTTTTATCATCAGAATCATGGCTTCATATGTTATTTACTATGTTGGTCTGCTCTTAGAAGGTGAGAAAATTGCCCATTTTTTCATATCAATTTTGTTATTTCTTTTTCAAAATGTACGAAGTATAACTTTGTGTCACATGGATTTTAGTGAACCCGCCAATCCGGAGTGTAACACACATAAGCACGATGACGAAAACAGCGACTGGACCAACATAGTTGTAAGAGTTTACACTAGTGTCCCTCTTTTCTTCTTAGACATTGATGAGTACTGACCATAATTTTGTGCTATGTTGTTCTGTTTCCAGAGCTTCTTGATCGCGATATGCGCCATAGTCATGGCAACATTTTCGACAGGAATCGATTCGAAATCATTCCAGGTGAAATAACTTTTATTCAATCAACATTCAGCAGCATAGTTTTCGAATCAAAAGATCAAAATTAGAATGTTTGAAAAATGACAATTGCATCTTCATACGAAAATACAGTTCCGAAAAGACGAAGTTCATGAAGCAGATGACATACCGTACAATTATGGATTTTTCCACCTAGTGTTCTCCTTGGGAGCCATGTATTTTGCCATGTTGTTTATCAGTTGGAACCTCAATAATTCAGCTAGAGAGTAAGAGTCACACTTTTTTTTTTGTTTAATATATATGTACTAAACATATATATATATATATATATATATATATAAGTTTAACATAAGCAAAAAATCAGGTGGAGCATTGACATTGGGTGGTCAAGCACATGGGTAAAAATTATCAACGAGTGGTTTGCAGCAACTGTATACTGTAAGTGAACTTTTCAAACTCCACTAGATTGAATTCATTATGTAGTTGATCAAATGTTCCAATTACTTAAAAAAAAAAAGGTCTTGTTTTAGTCCCCAAATGTGGAAATCAAGAGCAATGATGTGTATATGAGGAAAACCGTCCAATATTTAACCGTCATTACCAGTTTTAGGATCCGTTTGTCAAAATTTTTGCTTTTGCTTCTAACCAGTAGAAGAAGAGAAACAAAAACTGCGGCTTCTCAATAAGTGTTTGGAACCAAAGAGCTTTTAAGGTCAAAATGATCTCTAAAAGTATTCTAATAAGTACTACAAACGTAAAATAAAGTTTATAATATTTAATTTAAATTTTTTTATAAGTTTTAAAATTTACTCAGAAGAGCTTTTGCCAGAAACTACATTTGTCGGCTTTGACTAGAAGCATTTTTAGATATTAAAAGCTCTTTTAACATATCATCTAAATACTTCTAGAAGTTATTTTAGACATATAAAGTTGCTTTTAGTTTCTCAGATCCAAAACATCTTCTAAAAAACTATGTCAAAAATATCCCCCGGCAATTCAAGGTCATTTTAACAAAAAATGAAAAACAAAAGAACGGAAACTAAAATCAGAGACATAGTCCCCCTGGGCCATGGTGGCCTATTAGGTTTTTTTAAATAAAAATTTCATATTCTCTCCATTTTTTTTCTTTTAGCGCCCCCCTGGTCCATGGTGGCCTATTAGGGTTTTATTTTTATTATTTTTATTATTTTTTTTAAGAAAAGTTCCCTAAATAAGATTTAACTTAATTCAAGTCCCCTCTAAATAATTTTTTTTTGGCTTCGTCACTAACTAAAATGTCACCAACTTAATTGTTCTGGGAGGGGTGGAAAAGGATTAACAGGGAAGTGTTTAGCAGGTTAATGTACTATTGCTCTTGATTTTAAAGTTAAGGGACTAAAGTGAAACTTTTTGTCCTAGTTCAGTAACTTGATAACCCTCCACATTTAAATTTATTTTACTTCTGTTTGTTGATATCTTTCTTTTGATTTTTCTTAATTGCAGTGTGGACTTTGATCTCCCCTGTAGTGAAACAGTCAAAAGTCATGAACTATGAAGGGGCTGTGCACGTGACAAATGGCTCAGCTTTACCGTGACTGGCTGATAAAAAAAAAAAAAAAAAAAAAAAAAGAAAAAGAAAAAGAAAAAAAGAGTGTCTGTGTGTAATATTTGATCAGTTTGCGAAGTTTATGTTGTTTTTCTCATTTCTGCACATGCTATTCTTCATGCCAATGAGAAGGAAGGAAAAAAAATAAAAGAAAAAAGAAAAAGAGTAGGTCTATGAAATTCCATCATTGGCATGTCAAGAATAATTGTATTTCATTTGGAATTGAACTATCAACTTACCTTTGATCTCATTTTAAATTTGGAATTCTCTTTTCACAAAATTGTTGAAATCCATGAAACAACTTTTAGAACATTAAATTATAAGTTGAAAAATCATGTGTAATTTATTATAATATAAAAAAATAAACTAAATTACAAAGACTATAAAGTTGTTGTCATCAGGCACAAAAATCAATTAAAGATTGAAACCTAAAAACTGAGAGTTGTGAATGAATGAGACGAGGATTTCAACTTGAAGACACCCTCTACAACTGAGAGTTCAGTTGCAGTGGTGTCTCAGCCACAGTGAAGGCCGTCCGGTCATTCACCACGACGCCGGTGCCTAACATATCACTACTCCGGTTAACCGTCACGGCCACTGGAGAGTGTTGGAAAAATGGATTTTAAACCATTTTGAGGAACCATGTTGAGGTCCAAATTTGAGTAGGTCCCACTTAATAGAATTAACGGGTCTTAGTGGATTTGCGTTCTCCGTCGCGTGGAGATCGAAATCATATATTCATACGCTCAAAACGATATTCGGGTGAATGCGAAATTGATGTTCAAAGTATGCCCAATGGAATAGAATTTTATTGGAAATTAGCTTATAAATGTGGAGTCCCACATTGCTTAAGTATGAAATATATATAGACTTTATAAGGATTTGCACTTTTAGATTTGAGTAAGATTGTGAACCCAAGATGTTCTCTCACACGCAGGGGATGCAAATAACAGCCTCGGTGGGTTAGGGGCCCAATGTGTGCACTCGCACGACGTGAGTGACGCGAATGCTGGTCTGTTAAGCTTGCCCTTATGCAGGAAAAAGTAATCAAAGAAAGAAGGAAAAGAAATATTTTTGTGATTTTTAAAACAATTTTTAAAACACCGTAATTTAGAAATGAAGAAAATTCAATAATTAAAAGGTGGTAAAGCATCGAGAATCCCCTATATGTTTCATGTACCTAATTGGATTTTGATTCATAAAATAACTCAATTGAAAGTTTCACATCCCAAACAATCAATCGGAAAATAAAGATTTGAAAAACTTGTGAATTAAAATTTATTTGAGTGAATAAAATTCTTATGTGAAGAACTAATAAAAATTATCTTATAAGAAATCCAAAAGCGACAATATACCATAAGCAATATTGCAGTAAAAGACTACTTATAAAATAACGCTATCAATATATTTTATCATGCAACAATTCACATAAAAAGAGCTTGACTAGATTTATATAAGAGCTGACAATAAAATATATTGAAATGAGAAAGAAATAGGATAAAAGAGAAATTATTCACTCTAATGTATCAACTTTAGAAACCATTGGAGAATCAAAACCCAAATAAATTCACTACACATCTAGGATCATCTCTAGCCTCACCAAAGAACTCTAGCCTAGTTTGCAATTCATCTCACAAAGTTCTAACAAGAAAATATGAGATGAAAAATAAAATAATACTAAAAACTTAGCTAAAAATGAATGGAAAAACTCTCCCTTCGTCCTCTTGAGGAGCCCTCATTATATAGGCTCAAATCCAACATGCTGGGGCGGATTTTTGGCCAACAAATCCGCTACCCAGGTTGGTAAATCAGCCGGTTACTCGTGGGACACCAGCTGGATGAAATGAATCTGGCCTGAAATGGTGCCGTGGGCTTGGCTAAGAATCTGGCCCGAATTTGCGTGCATATGGAGGAGCAGGTGGGCTAGAAGCTTGGCTGATAATTCGGGCCGAAATTCGCGCGGGCTGGAATCGCGGGCCTGTGTTGGCTGGGCGTTGGGCGCGCGCGGTGGAGCAGCTGGGCGCGCGTTGGGCGCGCGCGGTGAAGCAGCTGGGCGCGCGTTGGGCGCGCGCGGTGAAGCAGCTGGGCGCTGGGCGCGCGCGGTGGAGCAGCTGGGCGCGCGTTGGGCGCGCGCGGTGAAGCAGCTGGGCGCGCGTTGGGCGCGCGCGGTGAAGCAGCTGGGCGCGCGGTAGAGCTTGGGCGCGATTCTCGCAGGCCTGGGTTTTCGGCTGAAGTTGGCTGAGGATTTGGGCCGAGATTCTCGAGCTGAAGTTGGAGCAACTGAAGCTGGGATTGTGGGCTGATCTCTCGGGCTCGAATCACGGGCTGAAGTTGGAGCAACTGAAGCTGGGATTGTGGGGGAAGCAGCTGCGCGCACGTGGAGGAAGAGCTGCAGTTGGCTGGGCGTGTGCTGTTCCTGCGGAGAAAAGAAAAGAAATAGGAAAGAATCAAAATAATTAAAATAATAAATATTTCTAAAGTAAAATATTATGAATTAATATTACGAAAATCCTTATTTAAAATGTAATTTATTTAATAAATTATATAAATAAAAATGTATTTTTGTGCATTTATCACAACCCCCAACCAGCTTATTGCTAGTCCCTAGCAATTCAAGCGTAAGAAAAATCAAGTCAAGCTGAAAATTCAAATCAAAACCTGCAAAATCATCCAAGTATTCAACCAAAACATCAGCAAGAAATCAGAAAGTGCTATCAAACTATTTCAGTCATTTCTCCAGAGTTGTGTGTGTGTGTACCAAACCGTATCCTTCTTACCACAATCCATAACACAAATAGCATCGAAAAATTCATCAAGAAAAAGTCTCAACTCCATTACCTCACGGGTGTTGGAAATGTTTTAGTGCAGAGGTTTTCACTCATGGAGTTGGAAAGAAATCGGTCAACACTCAAATGAGAGAAGGCATTTTAAGGACAAGCTAATAAACAAAAATTGATCAAATGATAGGCGAACAAATACTCAGAACATTACACCACTTACACCATAAACTAGCTTTTGGGATTTCATTTGGATAAGATAGAAAAATAAACAAAGAGCCGTCAAACAACAAATTTTTATTTATTTTTTTTATTATTTTTTTTTTTGTATTTTATTTATTATTTTTTTTTTTTGTATTTTATTTTTTTTTTGTATTTTTTTATTTTTTTATTTTTTTATTTTTTATTTTTTTATTTTTAGACATCATGCTTAAAAGAACAAATATAGTAAGGAATTCTTTTGACTGCTATGCAGCACCATATGAGATCAAACTACATGAATGATGTAAGGCTCTATTACAAAAGATCAATTCTATCTAATCAAAAATCATCCTTCAAGCAAAAGTACAAGTTAAGTAGTGGTGTTCCAAATAGTGATTGTACCAATTCGAAAGATCAATAAAAGTTCAAAAAGCTGTTTTCTCAACTCTCACAACTCACCAATAAAACACTTAGACTCGAGAAACGTTCATATTCCAAGAGTTAATGGACAGTAATAAATCCGGATTTTAAAACCTATTAAATTTGATTTTGTAACACCCAAATCTTGAGCCTATAAAAGGAGGCCTCCTCATATATAAAAACACACACTTGAGACACAAAAATCCGAGAGCACTAGTTGTCTTTCTGTTGTATTCTTGTTCTTGTATTTTTCCTTGTAGTGGTCGAGTTCAGTTTTGAGTTTTTGGTGACAGAGGGAAGACTTCGGTTTCAAGTTCGGCGGAAGCAGTTTTTTGATCGTGCTAGACTACCATTGTTTTGTCGTTATATCCTGGGAGACAGACATCCGTTCAAGTTTCAAGCACTTACTAGAAGGGACGAATCTATTTTAAGGAAAACGTGTTTCATGTGCCTCGACGTTCTACTTTTATTTGGCTTCTTTCATGTTAAGATTGAATTTCGGTGTAATCATTTTTCTATAATCTATTTGAATTTACTTGTTCGTTGTTTATACTTTCTATATTATCTAACAAAGGGATCTTGAGAAGTGTTGAGAGAATTCCTCCAAATCTTCAACATATATATTTGTGTATGATCCTGCAAGCGTTCAGAAAGAGCACGTCAAAATCATATAAAAATAATAATAATAATAATAAAATAAATATATAAATCTAATTTACAACATATATTTTTTTTTACATTGCTTTAAGGAGATTATAATATATACTATATTTTGTAGGTATTTTTGAACTTTATAGTAGTCTAGTAGATTTTGATAAATTATAGCATATATTTTTGGGTAAATTCTTGAATTTTTTAGAAAATAATAGATTTATGGTTTATTTTTAATAATAAATTTATGTGATATTTTCATGTTAGAGAAAGAGAGAGAGGACGAGGAAATATTGAGATTTTTTTTGGTATTGTGAGATCATAAAGAGATTATGTTATTTATTATTATTTTTAAAATTTTATGTTATAATTTATTACTGTCGTCTTCAAAAATGCTATTGGCTTTTCTCCCTTACTTCGGTAAACGTTTTATCTTTGCCCCTTGAAATTCATTGCCCTTCTAATCCCCGAACTTTGAAAACCAGTACTTATACCGCTCAAATTTTAAATTATTAGCAAAAATCTCCTTAAACATAAAACATTAGTAAAAACACCCATTCTATTATGATTTGGCCACTTAAGATTTGGAGAAATTTAATTTTTGCCCTTCGAATTTTAATACACTTATAACTTTGGCCTAGTTTGGTATTGCTTTTAGACTTTCAGATTATTGAAGAACCTAAGCTTAGAGGTGTATGGTAAATCCTGCAATTTTGCACAGCAAATTCTAAGACCAAAATTTGATAAGCATGTCAAAGTTTACTTTTACACAGCTGCTTCTACTGTCATTTTACAAATTTACTAAAACATCCTTAACAAGAAATAATAATTCAAATCTACTCACTTTATTTATCTTTGTAACAAATAATAAAATTACATACAAACTATTTGCTTAAATAAATTCTCTTCCTCTTAAAAATAATTTTAAATTATGAATTAAAATTTAACTTATTTTATTATTATATATACCTAAAGATGATAGATTTTTTTTTTAAAGATGATAGTAAATAATATAAACGTTAAATTACTTCTATTTCACATGAGGAAATATAATTACTATTAAATTTATTATATAATAAATACGTATACTATAATATTTATTATATAAAAATATAGATGTCCTATTTAGTTATTACATGTCTCTATAACAATTTTTTATATAATTTACCAAACATTTATAATTTTGCTTTTGATATTCACAACAATTTTGAAAAAAAATTTATCGAACATCTACATGCTTCTAGTCAGGGATGTAGTTAGCGAAGGGCCAGGGTAGACTCCTCCACACACACACACACACCACACACCCACACCCCCACTCCCCCACCCCCCCCCCCCCCCCCCCCCCCCCCCCCCCCCCCCCCCCCCACCCCAAAAAAAAAAAAGCCAACATTTTGAAGAAATTTTCAAAATAACCCCGTGTAAAAAAGAAAAATTGTTTATAATCTTCTCAAATTATCCATTACATAGTATTAGCCCCTCGATAAAAATATATGGTTTGGTCAGTGCTTCTTGCCACAATATTTTGGACTCACAACACAATTATGACAAAAACTTTCTACAATACAGAAATGTCAAACTGGTTCTTTACCTTCTAAATTTTGAAAATCAGTGTTTTTACCTCTCCATCGTTAAACTATATTTCCTTATTTGTTTTCATTTACTCTTTGCATTCTTTTTTATTATCAAATTGCGGTACATGTCTACATACTTTCAAATGATTTTTGGCTCTTTCAACCCCATTAATGACATTGCTTTAAACGTTTTGTATTTTGTTTGTTTGTTTGTTTGTCGTTGTTGTGGTGGTGTTTTTTTTTTTTTTTTTTTTTTTTACTTTATTTCTATTTCTTTCTTATGTCTATTTGTTTTCTTACGGGCTTTCTTTTATTTTTACCTTTTGATGTGTTATTTCTCCTCTAACTCCTTTGCCTTTACCCGGTCTGATGCCTCTATAAACTGTTTTATTTGATTATTTCAACAACCAAGAAGCAGCATATTGAAGTATATGTAAGTCTTAATTTGTTTATTGATCAAATACTATACAGATCTTTGTACTTTTTTTTTTTTTCCTTTGAAGAACAATTTTTATTTTGTATTTGTAGTTTGCTTTTGTGATCATGACAAGACATTGAAATTATGCATAACAATTTTGTTTTTCAGATTTATTACGGAGTTTTACTTAATTTTTTTATTACCCCGATTAAAAAAAAAATCTTATTGTTATTTGTGCTTCCACTAAATTCACAAATCTTGGATCTACAATTACCAAAACGTCATATTTGGTCCACTAAATATTAATGTTGCACTAGTTTTAATAATAATAAGTCAATTTGAATTATAGTCTTTATTATTATTACAACCGACCAACGCATGCAGATCACTGTCACAAGCTCAATCCACAACAGTTGATGCAATTGGCATCATGATTTTCGTGTTTCTCTCTTCTTGTCGTCATCCTGTCCAGTGCATCGCCGCTGTCGAAAATTCGATTGACCAGTAATATGACCACCAATCATTAACCAAAGAAGAAATTAGGGGTGGCAAAAACTAGTCACCCCACCAAATTTCTCAATTTCTTATATTGCAATAGTCCCACATCAAAAACGAAACTCAAAATTTATTTCCTGAAGTTTATAAAATCCTCCTTACTGTTTGTTTATATTCTTAACTTGCAATGCATTTCGATTATTAGATTGATAATTGTGGATGAGGCTTAATTATTAGTGAACAACTGAAAATTTTCCATGGGCATGTTGGTATCAAATTACAAAACAGATATAGCTAGAAACCAATTTTTAATAAATACACATAGACTTTAGTTTTCAAACAACTATAGATGAGTAAAATATCATCTTTCAGTTATCACCATATAAGAAGATTTGTAATAAAATCTATTTTTGATAATTATTATTTTAAAAATATTCAAACATTTGATGACAATTTCTTGAAAATCAAAGTTTTTAAGAACAAATTTCTAAACATTAAAAATCTATATTCCAATTTTTTATAGCATATTTGAGAAAGCAATACAAAATTATGGTGCTTGAGATTCTATTATATTGTACGAAAGTTACTAATTAACCATTAATATGTATCATAATCCATTCTACTAAAACCTCAATTTCTAATCCATGAAAATTAAAAAAAAAAAAAATTCAATTAGAAACTCTTTCTTTAGTCAAACTTTCCAATATCACGTGCGTACCACTCCATTCACGCGTTGAATTGCATGAAACTTGAGTGTTATATATATTATATATATATATATCAAACAAAAATGTCACAAATTTCAACCCCCTTAGTATTCAACAACCTCTCCACCTTCTATTTCCCCCCAACAACTCCATCTCTCAATATAAGAACATAAAACTTCAAAAACCTAATAATTCTCTGTCTAATCCTACACATTACGCTAATAATTATCTAAACATGTCCAATTTAGTATCACAAAAACACATTTTCCTGGTAATCCTAATTATTTCCCAAACAAATGCACTAGCGCTGCTTGAACAAACCCTTGAACTCTACATGCACGACGTGCTCGGAGGCACTAATAGCCCTACTACAGCAAGGCCGGTCACCGGCTTGCTAGGCGCCATCTACAGCCGCCAAGTCCCCTTCACAAAGCCACGAGTTGGACCCCGCCAGTCTCCAGCAGGCTTGGCGGGGTCCGCGACGACATTATTTTCCAACAATTGAGATCAGAGTACGGTATCGGTCTAGGGTTTGGAACCATAACCGTGATCGACGACGTCTTGACGGGGGACCTGAGTTCGGATCCCAGGAGATTGGGAGGGCCCGGGGGGTGTACGTGGCGAGTTCGGTGGACGGAACCTCTGTGATGATGGCTTTCACGGCTGTGATTGAAGGAGGGGAGTATGGGGATAGTATAAACTTTTGTGGGGTTTATCGGATCGGAAGTACGACGTCGCGTTTGGCGGTGGTCGGAGGGACAGGGAAGTTTAAGATGGTTGGTGGGTTTGCGGAGGTGAGGTCTCTCATTCCTCCTGATCAACGGCCGGAGACTTTGCTTAGGATCATCGTTCATCTCAGACATTATTAGGATGGCTTTTTTTTTTTTTTTTTTTTTTTTTTTTCAGTGGAGATTTTGGAGGCGTTCTGTAGTTTACATTTAGATATTTTTTTATATTTTTTATTTTCAGTTGTAAGTTTTGTCACAAATGACTTCTAGAAATTTGCCGTCGTTTAATTGAAAACGACAGGTGAAGTTTTGCTGATGTTTAAAGTAAACAGCAACAGATAAGGCTGCTCTCGTTTATTTATACCAAAGTCATGTCGTTTCTCTGACGAAAAAACTATTAGTTGATGTCATTATTTTTTTGTTTCATTGTTTTCTGTGAAAATTTTATGTCGTTTCATAAAACGACATTTCGGTGTTATTGTAATGCTCCGTCGTTTTAGATAATATGAACTACATGTCCTTTATACGCGGAAATTTTTATATGTAGTGCCGTTTCTTTAATACTACTACTACTCTCTCTCTCTCTTTCTCTCTCTCTCTCTCTCTCTCTTTTTCAATTTGTATGAGGATCAAGAACTTGGAATTTGAAGGAAGCGTTTAATTGACAAAGGACAAGAGATTCTTTTCAGTTGTATCAGAACTCAGAACTTTAATGTTTGAAATTAAAAAGAAAAAAAAATTCAGAACTTCGAATTTGAAGCGTTCAACTGAAAACCAACATTCCCTAGTCTCGTACAAGTTTTACACATTAATATAAACGACATTTCACTTTTATTCTATGCTTAGAAGACCCTTGTAATTGTGATTTTGTTTTTGTTTTGTTTTTTTTTTTTTTTGGTTTTTTTTTTTGGTTTTTGTTTTTTGATAATTGAGGTAAGACTTCCATTTTGATCAATGAACTTCTACCATTTCTTTAAAGGACCGCACGTCCTTGGTCACAACTCAAACTGACATGTCGTTGGACAAACGTTTGTCGTTTTTCAACGAACTTTGAAAGACAATACATTTGGCTAAAAGTTTTCCATGGATCTGGTGAAAGTCACCTACCGGAGGACCCCAAAATCAAACACAACTCGTCATTTTCTAATAAACAAACAGATCGTGGTTATTTATTTATTTTCATAAAACGAGTTTTCAAGAATGGATGCCCTTAATCTTGGGGAAAAATAAAAATAAAAAACTTGTTTGTCGTTATAGAAGTTTTCTGTCGCAAAAGCATGAAAAGGGACATGTCGTTTCACTTTAGAACGTGGCTGCTGGAGATATATGTATACATATTTTTTTTCATTAGTTAGATTGTGAATTTGTGACCCATGCTTTGTGTTGAGTTCTACCCAAAATCATTTATCATAATATCAAAGCTGATTTTTATAGACAATAATGGGTTTCAACCGCGGCCTATTGGCATGACACACTAAACGTGATAGAGGGTTTTAGATTGTGAATTTGTCTCTTATTAGATTATTTAGTTATTGTATTGTTTATATGTGGATTGACCACTTTCTCCATTTGAACTAATTTTTAGATATGAGTTTTATTTTAAGCTCATTTAAAATGATATCACACTACATATGATCATTAAGTGTGACAAGATATCGTTTCTATTAGATTTGTATATGCGCTGCTACCTACCAGTGCACCCATCGGATATGGTGATGGCCGGTAGGAGATGACTTGCAAATTTTAATGCTAACTTTATTGCATGTTGTCTTTTTTAGGGATTTTTTTTATTTTTTAAGACAATATGTCATTTACAAATATTTTTTGTCGCAATAATTATGTAAAATAAGATTGGGTTATGAAAACAATATGGATTATCCTTTTTAGTGGAAGAAAAAAAATATTAAAAGTAAAATAGTCATCCTCAATTACATCTCCCCATCTTACAAATTTCTCCCTACCAACAATTCTGGCCAAAATTGAAGCGCAAAATATTGATTTCACTTTGAAATAACACAACAAATAAATCTACTAGTAGGATAAGATTTATTTATTTATTTATTTTTCTGAAGCAGTGGATATGAGTTTGCTATTCCAATAAAAAATTAACGAACATAATATCCAATGTCCTTGCATGAGTTGCACCAAAGTTATTGTAATCTAATAATCGAAACACAAATCACTTTTTCAAATGCATTGATAGATGCTAATTGTTTGGATAAAGGCTTACATCCCCGCATTTTATACCAGATAAATATGACATTTTAGTATATTTTCTCCAATCTTACCCTTGACACAATAGGCATTTGAATACGGAAAATAATTTGACAAAGGTTCTTTGTGAAAAAAAAAAAAAAAAAAAGCTTACAATATTGGAAAAATATCCCTAAATGTACCCCTAAGTTAGGGCTAATATTTGTTCACATTAAAAAAAAAAAAAAAAAAAAAACTGCTAACCATAATTTGACATCCATGACTTCATTAGCAGAAATGTGTAATTCAATTGTTTCATGTATGATTTTCTGCACTATAATTGGTCATCAAAGTTGGCCCTTTTGGATACGATTTTTTTTTCTTTTCTGACGTCAATGCAGATTACATCAAATGATATTGACCCAAATACGTAACAAATCCACTAAGCTTTTTTCATAAATCAAATTAGAATTATACATAAAACCTAAATCAAATGAACTTTCCCAATACTCATATACAACTCAACAACTTCACCTCCTTTTTGGGTCCAGTCAACCACTCCTATGTGCGGCAAATCTCTCACTATAAATAGGAAAACATTCATATCCCGCCAATATCATCAACTCAGCCTTCAACTCTTACCGAGGGGGGAAAAAAAAGCTTCAAGCAAAGGGGAAAAAAAAAAAAAAAAAGAAAAGAAAAGAAAAGAAATTTTCCAAGATGTTCAGCAATTCACTGCCTTCCATTTTCCTTGCATTAGTACTGATTGCCAATGTTCACAAGGCAATTCTTGTGGCCGCAGTTGGCCCTGGCGAGACGGTTCTCGAAATGTACATGCACGACATCCTGGGGGGCAGTAGCCCCACAGCAAGGCCAGTCACCGGCCTGCTGGGAAACATCTACAGCAGCCAAGTGCCCTTCGCCAAGCCAATAGGGTTCACCATCCCGAGCAGCAGTGTGGCTATCCCCAACGCCAACGGAGCCATCCCGACCGTCAATGGGGTCACCGGTCTCCCGCTGGGAACCGGGTTGTCTGGCACGGCTTTTGCAGGACAAGGCAACAACCAAAACAACAACGTCCAGACGCAACTAGCAGCTGATGGGTTGGGACTAGGCTTTGGAACTATAACTGTTATTGATGACATATTGACCACAAGTCCAGATTTGGGGTCACAGAATCTTGGCAAGGCTCAGGGAATCTATGTCGCGAGCTCGGCAGATGGATCAAAACAGCTCATGGCTTTCACTGCTATGTTGGAAGGTGGGGAGTTCGATGACAATCTCAACTTCTTTGGGGTCTACACAATTGGGAGTACTTTGTCACAGTTGTCTGTTACCGGCGGAACTGGGAAGTTCAAGAATGCATATGGGATTGCGGAGCTCCGGCCTCTGATACCTCCGGGCCAACTCTCCACGGACGGTGCAGAAACATTGCTGAGAATCACCATCCATCTGAAGTACTGACGAGGTTGTTGTGAGGTTGAGTGAGAGCTTGTTTGTGTAGATGTGAATTGGGGAAAAGTGATCAGTGTGTCTGTCAATGTGTTACCACAGGTCTAGTATCTGTCAAAGTCTTGTGCTCCTCTCATGAATATTTGAAGTCTTGTGTTGAATTCAATATTTAATGATTTATAATATACTAAATGCAGAGATTTCTATTTGATTTTTAAATATTTGCACATTCTCACGATAGTTGATAAGCTCTCCTTCCATAGAGACACTTTTCGGAGCGATAAACAAAGCTTAACGGATACAAATTTGGAAGGAAATAAATGACATGATATGAAAAAGAGAACGAAAATAATAATAATAATAATAATAATAATAATAATAAGCCTTTTATCAACAGGACACAATTTTGAATCGTTGATTTTAATTAATTTTGTTCGATTACTATACTTTTCTTACTCAGATATAAGTTTTATGTGGTATCCGGGTCGTTTTTTATATCCTATCACAGAATTGTCTAACTTGGAAGTGAAACTATTGGACAATTTTGCATACCAGATTTCCCTCTTCCAATTTGGAATTCAAAAACAACAACAATTGGACAGCACAGCTTTGTAATTTACATATAATTCACAGCTGAAATGAACTATGCGTTGTACAATTTCCATTATTTATTTAACTTGCTCATCATAGAAAAGCAGTACAGCAAAATCTAGAAAGAGTTTGATTAAAAATGTGACATACCCGAAATGAAGAGAGTCTCATCTCTCTTCACAAAAGTTTGTGATCTTCACACGCGAAATCACAGCATTTTCGTCGAGTCCATGGAGTGAATCAATCAAGTGCATCCTCAAAGAGGCCGGGCCATTTGCCATGCTCATCCCGATCTCACTGGCGACCCCAAACACCGATAATGCTGCAGCTGTGGCTTCCATAGCGTGAGACTGGTCCACCGCAACGAAGGCTGCGATGAGGGCAGTGACCGAGCACCCTGTGGCAGTAATCTTCTGCAACATGGCCACGCCATTGTGAGCTCCAACAACTCGATTCCCGTCCGTGACTATGTCAACAGCTCCGGATACGGCGACTACGGCACCGGTAGCTTGAGCCAACTCCTTCGCTGCTTCCAATGCGTCTGTTGAATCGTGAGAACTGTCTACACCCTTGGAAACAAAATCACTTCAGAAACAAGACCCAACAGTGGAAAATTGAATAAAATAAACAATGGACAGCTGAAAATCACTAAAAGCCAGTTTTTTTATGTCTTGGAGTTGGTCCATATAATCGGGACAAATAAGAATTAAAAAAAAAAAAAAGAGCTGAAAATTAAAAACAGAATTAATCCATTTTTGCAAAAACAATTATTTATCACTTCCAATTGTTGTTTTACAAAAAAAATGAAAATAAAAATAAAAGGAAAATTCTATTATAGTCTGTAGTGCATAATTTCTATCAACCTAGTTTTTAACGTCGATCAAATCAAAAGCATGTCAAATTAATACTCACAAAGTGATTCTAAGAGCTCCAAAATCAACTTCAAACAGGCCCTTTAACCCTCAGAAAAACTCCCAAAAACAGAGACCAAAAAACAGAACTGAAAATTTCCATTTTGCAGAACAACCAAAAAGCCAAGAATTGAAACAGAAATTACCTTGAAGGGTTGAACAGAGGCCTTGGAGAGAGCAATAATCTCCGACCCATTTCCCCTAATCACGGCGGGCTTGAGCTCCACAAGCTCCAAGCAAGCTTTCAACCGGAAACCGGAAGCTGCGGCGGCGACGGGGTCGAGGACCCACGGCTTCCCGGACCTGACGGCGACGTCGGCGGCGAGTTTCATGGCCGGTAGCCAGGCGGCGGAGAGTGTGCCGACGTTGAGGCAGAGCGCGTTGGCGAGGGGGGTGAAGTCGGGGATCTCCTCAAGGGTGTGGAGCATGGCCGGCGACGCGCCGGCGGAGAGGAGGGTGTTGGCCATCAAATCCATTGAGACGAAGTTGGTGATGCAATGCACCAGCGGCGACTGGCGGCGCACGGCGGATAGGAGGCCCCACGCCCTCTGGGCCCACCACTCCGGGCTGTTGGCTTCCATTTGAGGGAACAGAGAGAGAGAGAGAGAGAGGTGGTGCGGTTTATTGGAAGGTTTTTTTTAATGGAATTTGTAAAAGTGTGTTTACCTTTTAGGTAATTGCACAATGAGCTAAACCTCCATTACTTCATTAATGGGATAAAAATTATCATCCCTCGTATTATCTTTAGATGGATTAGACTTGGGACCTTAAGTCGAACTATATAATTATAATTTAATTTTTATCTTTTTTCTTTATCTTTATTATTAATATAATTTTGTAACTTAAATTTTAAATATTCATATTTTTATATAAACAACTCTAAATAAGATTTTTTTAAAATTATATAGAATTTCAAGATGAATAAAATAAATTTTATATTAATTTTTATATTAATAAGTTGAACCACTTCGAATAGGTCTCACGCTTCTCTGTCGATGACTTCTAGTGTGAGTGCAAGCTACCCACAGCCCGCATCGTCAGTCCCACCACCATCGCCCATGTCACAAGCTTAGAGATCTCCGTCGCACGCCACTGGAAGCCCCTCCCCCTTATATGTAGACATGGAAGAAAAATGCTAGCTGAGGTTATCAACTACAATCATAATTTTGAGTATCGATATATATTATATGTGAGTTGTCATTTTTTTTATAGATCATATTAATTTATTGTATCTACTAAGTAAAAAATGACAACTAACTGTCATATGAGTTAGTACTAACGAAAAATTGGGATCAAAATTGTTGTTCATAACACTATTGTAAATATATTGAAATGGATGTTTGAAAACATAGGCCTCATTTTTATTTTTATTTTTTGTTGAAGTTAAATGAGTTATAAGGGTAGAGGTTAGAATGCCAGATAACCCGAAGAGGTGGATTTCCCCCAGATGATATATAGATCTCTTACGAAGTGGATTGCCTATATATCCCAGCCAATACGGTAGTGACAACTCTAACCCAAGTATTTAGCAAGGACAAGAACGTCCTACTAATCCACTTAAGAGACGTTGGCAAACAAAGGCCATGTTTGGTATTGTTTCCCAAATGTTTTGGAAATAAATCTCACAATTTCCAATATAGTTGTTTTGAAAATAATTTGAAATAGCGTTTGTTTTACATAAATTCATAGAATAGAAATGAACACAAAAAGAAAAATTGTTTCAATTTTTGTTAAGGAATTTGAAAATGAAATAAAGTTGTTTTCTCATTTACGTTTTTTCTTTTCTTTTTTTTTTTTTTCCTAAAGCTTACACACACAGTAAATATTTTTAAAAACATACTCAAACATAATTTTATTTTTTCTTGTACTCAAATTAATTTTTATAGAAATACAATCAAATATAATTTCAAAAATTCTCATTTTTATTTCATATTCAAAACAAAATCATTTCTAAAACGCTCCAAAATTTCATAAGCCTATTTCATGCCATAGAAGGGACAATTGGGATGTGTGGCCATAATCTTCGTTTCAACGAGTATAGAATATCATGAAGTGGTCAAAATATTCAATTTAAAGCAAATTTGCAATGGAAGCCTCTTAAATGTTGGACCCATTTCAATATTGATGCAGAATGTTCCATTCCAAAAGTGTATTAATCGATAGCTTTCTCACTTTTCTATTTATGTTTCAAACTTCCATTAATTAAAAAATAAATTTTTTTTTTTGAATTGAGACGTTCCTTTTTTTTTTTTTTTTTCTATGCATTCAGGACCAAAAAAAAGGTCAAAACCTCCCATATACTCCATGAAAATCTATTATATATATTGTTTGAGATTTTTGTAACATTTATTAGAACTGTTTTCAATATCTATCCAAACACACATTCAGATGTTATGTCTAAATTATTGTATTCAAATTTAGTCATCAAAACATTAATTCATATGAGCTTTCAAATGTTTCTATTCAAAATCTTTCATCAGAAATATTATCATTAAAATGCTTCTCTCATTTGGATTAATTTGGCAGTATCCATTTGATACCACTGAACAGATTTGATAATAATTGTAAAAAGCGCAAAAAATAATAATGCCTTTGTGGTCTTGTATATCCAAACTACAGTGTGTGTGTGTATATATGCATATATTAAAAACCTTAATGCTCCGTCGGCAACATTCCTTTTGATTAAATTGCATTAATTTTTGAGGGGGAAAAAAGAGAGAGTTTATTTTAACGTCCGATTCTTCCTTACATATTAGCATAAAAGCTTAAAATAAAAACAAATCTTATAAGGAAGAAAAATTTGTGCTTTGACTCGAATTTGTGGTTATGTATCTATCCATCTATCTACGACTATAAAATATAACCTCTCGCCTATATGAGATAAGGTCAAACAAAACACACTATAGCAATGGCTCCATTAATCCTCAAAACCAAAAACGTTATGTTCTTGCTAGAGATTTTGCTTGTGCTTCACACAACAATGTGCAGTCAGCCCAGAGCCTTCGTGACGATCACGAACGCGTTGAATGGTACTGCGAGTACCGCGATTCTTAATGTTCATATCAAATCGAAAGACGATGACCTAGGTTGGCATGCTATCCCTAATGGAGGCTATTACGAGTTCTCGTTTCACCCTAGAATGTGGGGAGGAACCCTTTTCTTCGCCGGGATGGAGTGGCTTAGAGAATTCCATTATTTTGACATTTATGTCCAAGATAGGGACCAGATCAATTGCGACCATTGTTGTTGGTTTGTCTATCCATCGGGTCCATGTAGATGCCCCTGCGATGACCCCATCGGCTACGCGGTATGCTTTTCTTGGAATCAGTGACGATCATCAGGAGAATTAATAATTATGTAATGAATAATTAGAAGATATTATGAGTAAGTTTTCAATTTTAAGAGGGGTTATATAAATTATGAAATTTTTATACAAAATTATAGAGTTTTTTAAAAAAGAAAAAAGAAAAAAAAGAAAGAAAAAAGAAAAGTTGTCCTCCCAATAGTTAATTATTTATCTCGTAATGTTTTCCATATCTGTTGCGAGTTTATTATATATGTGTCGTATGAATGAAGGATTGATATATTTAATTAAATTACTATTCTACATGACGAATAAATGTTGGTCATTCTCAAATATTACATTGTTGGGAACAAAGTTTTTGACTTGAAAATAATTCAGCGGAATAAATAGATATATCATTTTTTACTCTGTGGATTCAGATAGGTATGCAAATCAATCTAATAGTAAATGAAGTAAATAGACAAAATAAATCGAATATATTTTTAAGATTGATTTGTTTTTGGTCATAGTGGAAAATAACTTTGATAATTTTGCACGAGTTATGTCCAACACAATTAAGGTACTACTGCTCCGTGAAAATTAGGACCAATAAATGGTTGAATCTATAAATTATATTGCATATTAATTATGACAATAATTTTTTATGTCTGGTATTGGGAAAGAGACAATAAACAGAGAAGTTTATCGTTGCATTGAAAGCCTTCTCAACACCGCTAATCTCTTTCTCTCTCTCTCTCTCTCTCTATCTCAAAAATATTATTTTAGTTAACTTCCAAAAATTTGCTTTGCAAGAGTTCTTAGTTAACGGAAGATTTTAAACTCTCTTTTTTTTAATAAGTGTGAGGGATTTGAATTTGACATTTTTTTTTGTAAAGTCACACATGAAACTACTGTCTTTAGGCTATATATGCCTATAACCATGAAGATTTTTAACTCTTTGAATCCATTAATTAACCTAATTATTCTTATAAGCAATCTTGAACAACACTTAATTGGTTTTTAAAATTTTTATTTACAACAAAAAAATGCTAGGAATATAATATTATTATCATATAAATTAATATTTAAAAGTTAAAATTAGAGTCGTTTATAGCATTACTTTTTACATAATAAACATGCTGAAATGAGTGTTTGGAAACAACATTTCCTAACATTTTATTTTAGTTCATTTCATTTCATTGTAGGGACCATTTGGGACGTATGTGCTTGCATCCTTCATTTTGAAAGGGAGTAGAACATTATGAAATGGTAAAAAAAGTCCATCTTAATGCAAATTTGCAATGGAGGCCCCTCTTAAATGATGGCGAATTTCAATATTAATCAATAGAGAGTGTTCCATCCATAACAAAATGTAATTATGCAAAGAAAATTAATTAATAATAATTAATAAAGTAATTAATTCATTAATTAATAATTAATTAATTATAAGAGCTAATAAGTAATTATTAATTGTGTAAACAAGATTATTATGTTGAGTAATTACATAATTAAAATGCATGATTGATTAGAGATTAATTAATCTTTAATTATTAGTATGATTATTAATATAATAATATATGCTTAATTAGAAATTAATTAATCATTAATAACTAACATAATTATTAATTAATAAATGAGAAAGAATATTTAAAGAACGTAATTAATTATTGAGGATATAGTTATTAATTAATTATATAATTGATTTATCATTTCCCAATTAGGTAATAATTAAGGATTACCTAAATAATTACTTAATTAGTTAGTTAGTTATTTTTATTAATCGATTAATTAATCAATTAAATTAAATTAAATTAAATTAATGATAATTAGTTGAATTTTCTTTTATACTCAATAATTAATAGGAACTAATTATTAAGGTTACTCATGATGCAAGTAAATTAAATTAAACTTAATTTATAAAATAAAATAAATAATATATATACATAACCATGATTCATTCTAATGACGAAGTATTATTGAATTAGGACATTTTCCTGAATTTACGTATTACAATTCTCGAAGTTTAAACATATAAAACAAGTACGTACAAACATCACCTACGGCATGGAACAAAATATTTTTCTCAGTATGAAACACAATATTTTTCTTTATTAATATTTTATATTTGCTATAATTTGCTTTGATGATGTGATAAGTATATGAGTTATATGTATTACTTTGATTAAGCATTTGACGTGCATAATTTTTCTTGCACTAATATGATCGATATGTCTCACTAGTATTTATATCATAATGATAGATACATATTAACATGTAAATCTATACATTATCACAATTAATATGAATGATGCTAATGAAAGATAAGATTAAGTGTCGTACCTTCAATGTGAGGGTACCAACCTTCAATTAGTGAGAGGATATGATAAGAATGAAAGTTATAAATTATGACCTTAGAGGTTGTTGGAGGGTCACTCCCCTAATTCGCCATTGGTTACACCCATATAGGTACAGCGTAGGGGCTCTCACGTAAAAAAAAAAAAAATATATATATATATATATATATAATAAAGCATAATTGAACACATATAGATCACATGCATTTTGAGCATTATGTTGTGACGTGTAATGATATGATTTATGAAAATATTTTTTGTGAGATATACTTTGTGCTTGCTGAAAAGCTCATATGTATGTATTCATGTTGTAGGTAACATGGGTAAACATTTTGCCACTTAGATGTTTTCTGGACTAACGAAGCAGTTAGACTTATTAAATTATTTTGTATAGATTATCTTTAAAACTATGTTCTCAATATTTAAGTACTACTAAATTAATAGGAGTACTTAAAGATTTAAGGTTTTTTATTTTAACTTGTATGATATTATAGTTTTTTAAATACTATCTAAGTACGAATTTGATGTGATATTTATTATTTAGAAATTTCAATTTAAGTTAAAATTTTAGTTTATTAAACTATTAAAGTACAAGCATGATCTGTATGTAAAAAAAAAAAAAGAGTAAAAAGTAAGAAGTAAAAAGTTCTGCATTTTTGAAATCATACATAAACTAGTATTAAGACTGTATTAACTAATAATAAGTAAGTTAGTTAACGGTCTGAAAAAAGAATCGTTACAATTTCAAGCTGTCTACTTTGGTTGTGGTAGTCATCTTCTTACCTGCGGCTTTTCCGTTATTGGTAGATTTTAATTTTGTTTTGGTCTATTTGTGTGTATGTGTAATAATTGCATATCATACGTAGATCTGATTTTATTTGTTGTTTTGATGTGTATGTTTTCAGTTCTTAATAATAACGATGGTCTTTCCTTCATCTGCACTCGTGGTTTGTTCGTTAGATTTAGATCTTGGCAATTTATTAGTCCTGCTAGACTTGTGGTTATGCAGGGTGTTTGGTGATCTCTGCGATTTGAGGTCGTGGCTCCCAATTGATCAATAATTTCTATCCTTGATTCGACTTTGTTAAGTAGAGCTTGGTACATGCTCGTTTCTAGCATGTTGAGATACTTTCCCATTTTTGGGCCTTAGATTTGTGTTGCTCCCACCGTGCTTCAGTTGTTTGTACCAATATGGTTAAGGGTTATAACCACACAATTATGGGATATTTATATTGTATTATTTAATTTATAACTCTTTATTAATACTAATGAATTTTTCCCTTAAAAAAAAAAAAAACTACCTATGCCTTTTGGTATTTTGAGTCTAATAGTTTTAATGAATTGGAAATTTGGCAGTAATATGATACTATTGAACCAGATTTAATTGCAAAAAGCACAAAAATAATGCTTTTTTGGTCACGTATATCCAAAGCATAGTGTGTGTACATAACTATATATGGTAGAAACCTTAATGCCATTCTGCAGCTTTCCTTTTGATTATTTGCATTCTTTTTAAGAAAAGAAGAGGAGTTTATATTCTATAATGTACGACTCCTCCCTATAATATTAACATAAAAGCTTATAATAAATATGAATATACGAAATAAATGTGACACCATATTTGTTCTGTAACTATTTTTAAGGAAGTAAAAAAAGAAAAAAATTTAATACTTTAAAACTACATAAAATTAACACCATATTTGTGCTTTCACTTTGTGCTTATCCATCTATCTAAACTACATAAAAATAGGGCCTCTCGACCATCTGAGAAGTAAGGTCACACAAAGCATACCATAGCAATGGCTCCATTAATCCTGATCAAAATAAAGTACGTTACACTCCTGCTCCTGCTAGCAATTCTGTCTGTGGTTCAAGCAACAATATTTCGTGCGCCCAAAGTCACCGTTATGATCACGAACGCGTTGAATGGCACTGCGAGTACCGCGATTCTTAATGTTCATATCAAATCGAAGGACGACGACCTCGGCTGGCATGCCATACCTAATGGAGGTCGATACGAATTCTCGTTTCACCCTAGATGGTTTGGAGGAACCCTTTTCTTCAGCCGGATGGAGTGGCTTACAGAGTTCCATTATTTCGACATTTATGTCCAATGGAGAGACCAGCCCGATTGCGACCATTGTTGCTGGTTTGTCTATCCCTCGGGTCCATGTCGATACCTTGCGATCGCCCCACTACCACGAGATGGCATGCTTTCCTTGGGACAACAAGAATCAATTGTTTATCTCCTAATGTTTTCCCTATCTTTTGTGAGTTATATTATGTATGCATCGGATGAGTGAAAGATTTTTTTTTTTCTTTTACTTTAATAAAATTAGTATTCTGTGTGACGAATAAAAGTTGGTCATTAGATTTGATGTTTTAGGAAAAGTTTCTGGCTCGAAAATAATTTATTGGAATAAAAAAATATCACTTTTTTTTTTACTCCTTGTGCAATCAAATGGGTATGCAAAACAATCCAATATCAAGTAACCAAATATGCAAAATAATTCAACGAAAGCAAAACACCAAAGTTTGTAAAAGAAAAGGGATTCATTTCAGGCTAATGCATCGGAAAGGCATATATTTATGTCGTTGGAGTTTGTAAAAGTTTACTTCAAGCTGGGTTTACTTGAATCCTATGCGGCACAAGCAGATTAGGCGCAATGGTGGAGATCTGTAAAGGTTTTAAAATATTGAGCAACGACAGAATTATCATATTTTACAAACAAAAATTTCAAAAATGCTTTAGGATAGAAAAAGGAATATTTTGTATAGATAATTCTTTTTAACTATCAGTGAGAAACTACTTTTAAGTGTTGGATTAAAATTTTTTTTATTAAGTGTTAGATTAATTTTTTATTATTATGACTGTTTATATTAAAACTTTACAGAAGGCTACATAAAATCTCGTAATAATATATTGACAGTTAAAAAAAATTAAAAACTCTCATTTGTCATTGAATTTTGAATTTAAACCTAAAGTTTAGAGAGACACAGATGATACAAGAGTGGAGCACGTATGAGACTTAGCATAATAATATAATATAATGTTGTTAAGATAGAAATTTTTTTTTTTCAAATGTTTCATGTGAACAAATCAGAGAGAAAAATGTTTAATTAAAGATACATTAAAGAAATTATCTTAGTTGGATAACAAAATATGGTTTAAATATCAACACATTAGTGAAATTATTTTGGAGGATTAAAAAAAGTGTTTATGAATGTTGTATCTGATAAAAATAAACTGATAATAACTAAAATTAAAAAAGAGAGAGAGAGAGAGAGAGAGAGATTATTTGATAAAGAAACAAGAAGAATATTGGAAATAATGAAACGAGTAGGTTGGCAACGCAAATAAAGCGGGGAAAAAAACCCTTTGAAAGATTACACAAGAAATTGTGAAAACTAAAGAAAGGTAAGAATGAAAGGTAATGATTATAATGGGGGAAAAAAGAAAGAAAAAAGAAGGAATTGTCATAAGAGTAGATGTCCATCAAGCAAGGAAAATGGAATAACCAAAGAAGAAAAAAAAGGAAAAAAAAAAGAGAAAAATGAGGAAGCAACACATGGCTCAAGGTGGAGAAGAGATGAAATTAAGAATTGACTCTTGTATATATGTTAAGATAAGATAGGATTAAGATTAAGAAATGATTATTATAATGGAAAAAAAGAAAAAGAATGAATTGTCATAAGAGTAGATGTCCATCAAGCAGGGAAAATCGAAAAACCAAAGAAAAAAAATTGATGTAAAATTCAAATATGAATAGTGATACTTCAAATATGATGTACATTTTGACAATTTTTTTTTTCTGAATACATTTCAAGTTCTTACATTTTTAAATCCAATAATTCAAACATCTCAATAAACATATAATAAATTCAAACCCACATTCTACAATCCAAATCTTAGCATTAAACGCATGCTAAGTATACTCTTAGAGATAGAGAAAAAAGATATATGATCAAGTAAATCTTAGAAACATTTATATATGGAGGTTTCTTCTCTTAGCCGCTCGTTCGTGATGATAGTTTTAGTTAATCTTGCAAGTCAACAAGGACCAGCCCAAGAATACCACAAGTCTCACTGCAGGGAAGTGTGGGGAAAATGGACCACCAACAACAATCAAGCCATCCCCTTTAAAGAGTTCAGGATTATTTAGATCAATTATCCTTTTTTTAATTCTACTTTTTTCTCATGAACTCACCCTTTACAATCTTTGCTTTTCCTTATTTCCATATTCCTTTCATTTTCTTTCATTTCAATTTTTCTTTTCCTTTCCAATTTCTATAGCCTACTACCACAAGTTATTTTTCTCTCTCATCTAATGTTTTCTGAAAAAAAAAAAAAAAAGAACTATTTCCTCTTGTCGTATTTCTCATAACTTTTTAATCAAATTTAGTTGCTTTCCAAAGTTACTAGCTTTAATAGCCACAATTAGTAGAATGAGATATGTAAACTTATATAATTGACAAGATATTTTAGAAAGCTATGCTTTCAGTTTTCTTTTCTTTTTCTTTTCTACAAAAATAGGAGGTTAGTCGAACTGTTCAACTTCTTTGAAACCTTTTAAATACAAGATATTGTTTTGGAATTTGCAAAGTACTTTAACATACACTATATATTAAAAGACCTAAAATCTATCCTTTTATTTGTGTTTTGGTTTGTGAATATATAATATGTTCCTTAATTATTTATTTCTCTATTAGTTTCCAGATCCTAAATCCATCACTATTTGTAGTTAGAAACTATTTGGCTAGCCCAAGTGGTTGGGTGCGTGAGTATGTGAGCGTGTAAATTTGTGTAATTTTAGCTCATGATCTTTTTTTTTTCGTAATTGGAATGTCCCTAAATTATTAAAGTATTTTTACAATAGTCTTTTTGGTTGATTTTTGAATGGAATTTGTTATCAATTTAGTTAAAAAGTAATGTTAAATAATGGATTATGTTAAAAATTAATGAAAATTACTACAATAAAACATTCTTAATAATTTAAAGTCGTTTTAACGGTATAAATATATATAAATATATATATATATAAAGAACAATGACTAAAGTCGTATAACTTAAAAATTTTGTGACTAACCTAATAATTTATCCTTAAAATTATCGTGGAAAAACCACATACGATTAGACTATAAATTTAGAGGAGGATGGAAAAAAAACTCACCCATCTCACGGCAACCCAACGATCCAACGGCAGTACAAACCCCTTTCTCGACGGCCTTTCGATCCCACCCTCTCCTCCAACGACGGTGTGAGGCATGAGGACAACTCTGGTTGCTGGTTGGGCCGGTTCGATGGCTCCCACGTCAGCGATAGAGAATCTAGCTCCCCACACTGCAAGAACAAACAAAAACAAGCAAATCTGAAACCTTTCCAGACCAAAACTTTTTTTTCCGACAACACACAACATAATAATGTCCAATATCACATGGAAGAAGCCCTTCTCTTTGACTCATTGTATACAACCCATCACCCATGCCTTTTTCCAAATCACAGAGAAGCACTTGAAAAGCTTGTTTTATATTTTTGCTTCGTAATAGGTTGTGCAAGTGGGCACAAAATCTTTCACAATGATTTTGAAACTCTTTTTGTACAAATTTTTTTTGCTCCCTGAATTTTGGTACTCTTGTACCTATTTTAGTGTTCTTATAACTTTATTATCTGAACTTTGAAAACCAGTAGAAACGCTCCTTAAAATATGAAATGTTATCATCTTTGTTTATTTTATTAATCAATTAATTGATGGAATTGTTGAAATAATAACAATTAAAGTGTAATTTAAAAAGGACAAACCTTTTTTTTTTCTCTCTCTCTCTTTGAACTTTAATACTCTTGTAACATTGGGTCCGTTTGGTGAATGAGTTTGAGTTAGAAATTTTAAGTTCCAATAGAAAATTTGTGTTGGCTTTTCATAAAAGACAAAAACTTTTTCAGAAAAAAAACAAAAACTGAAATGAAAATTTTGGTTTGAAATAGTTTTCCAAACGAATTATCTCCTAAACTTTGAAAACCGGGATTTATACCCTTTAAACTTTAAATTGTTAGTGATAATACCGGTCAAACTTTAAACTGTTTGCAAAAATATCTATTGTTTCATATTTCATCCATATAAGACTTAGAAAAAACTTTATTTTTATCCCCTAATTTTAGTACATTTATAATTTTACATTTGAACATTTAAAAACTAGTACTTATATCTTTCGAGCTTTAAACTGTTAACAAAAATCACTTATATTCTATCTATTTAAAACTGATATAGCACGAATAGACAAATAAAGTAAATAAAAAATAAAAACAAATTTAAAAACATTTTTTTTAATTTAAAATTATTACATGACGGAATTAAGAAGCGTCATGTGCCGGCTTGAAGAGAAGAACGAAAGGCACCGTGCGTTTCTACTTTTAAAGTATGTATTAGATAAGGAGGAATCGGAAGTTAAAATAAAATTCTTCTTTTATTCAAACAAAATGATACATGATATCTTACCTTATTTGAAAATAATAATAATTTGTAGAGGAATGATTAAGCCTTTTACTATATATATATATATATATATATATATATATATACACAAATATAAGTATATAATACTTGAATACATACATGACCAAAAAAGCATTACTTTTCGTTTTTAGTATTTAATTTGTAATTAGTCGTATCGTAAAATGAATACATTAAACATTATTGGACTCTCTTTTTAGATTTACAGGAGAATCTTAATTATAGGCACCAAGTTATGATGTAGAACATTTTATTGTTATAAATAGGGGTGTTAATGGATTGGTTTCTATAGATTAGGCCTTAATCTGTAAATCAATCTGTGACATTCAAATTAGATTTTCCTAATTCATAATCAATCCGTGAAGCTTCCAATATAATCCGTAAATCTTGGTTTACACGTATTAGATTCACGGATTCAATCCAAAAAATTTATGAACTAAGATATAAAAATATAATCTTTAAATATGAAATAGTTCAACAAAATTACAATACAATTAATTTTCATTCTTCAATCATTAGTTAAATTGTAATTTACAGTACATAATAACAATCAAACTTGGATTAAACTCAAAATAAAATGTCCATACTAATCAACTTAATCAATATTACATTAAAGTAATTCAACGGATTAACAGATTACATGGATTGAGAAATGATCGATCTGTAATCGAATCCATAATATTCGGTTTAGGAAAATTTTTATCCGATAGTCTCTCAACCCAATCTAATCCAGCAGATTGGACTGGATTGAACAAGTTGACAGATTCCGTGAACAACCCTTATTATAAATTTAGTTATTTCCGCGTGATTATTTCTGTAATATTAGGAATTTAATTAAATTTAATTAATAATGAATTAAATAAATGATGGTCAGCTTATTACAATTATCTAGTCACCCCTCATATATAATCTGCAATTACACGTTGCATTTCATCTATGACCTTTGTGCCACATGTCAGACAATCATTGGACCTTTCAACCAATAAAACTCTGAATTTCCCTTACATATTTTAACTACTCTTAGCCTGATTATATATATAATTTAATGATAATTTCATACATAATCCTATCATAAAATAAAGAGTTAGAATCTAACATCCTCATTAAAAAAACTTGAAATTCTATTATAAACATATGTATACTCCAGATTATTTGAAAATATGATGCTTTTCAATAATTATCCATTTCCATACTAATTTTAATGATAGGATATATCATTTTGTGGTGCTCAACTTATTACATATACAAATACATATACATATACATATTCATATACATAGAGGCCAACACTATCAATGCGTCTCTGGTACTCAAGAACACAAAACTTTCTAACATTTAACATATATCCAGGACTAGGGCTCCTAGAGACTGTGCAAGCTAATTGATAGAAAAGCATACAATAACCAACAATATTTATTCATGCAAGCTAAATGTCGATGTAATGAAATTGGCCTGACCACTCCATCCGGCTAAAGAAAAGGGTTCCTTCATACCATCTTGCGTGAAACGAGAATGTGTGGCTACAACCATGAGGGATAACATGCCCCCGGCCGAAGTCGTCGTCCCTCCATTTGATATGAACATTTTTACTTTGTCGTATTATTTGCAGTGTCGTTCAAGGTGTTCGCGATCGTTACGGTGGTTTTCGGGGTCATAAACGTATTTTCAAAAAAAAAAAAAGAAAAAAAAAGAAAAAGAAAACTCCAAATTTGTAGAGAGGCTAATTAAGAAAACCGCTCATTTAATTTGACTGATTAAATTCTTTTGTCACCTTGTATGGTAACTTGTTTTGGTTGGAAGAAACTCTATCTTATCCAATTGAATATGGTTTTTATGTATTTTTGTTTCAAGATTTATATTTGTTTTTCTTTCCTTAAAAGTAATTAAAGAACAAATTATGTATTATATTCATATTTGGGTAATATTTTAAGCTTTTATGTTAATATCACGGAAGCATCGGATGATGGAATAAAATTTATTTATTCATTTTTGAAAAATAACCGCCAATGTATACACATAAACTCCTTTCTGGTACATGCTCGTTTCTAGCATGTTGAGATACTTTCCCATTTTTGGGCCTTAGATTTGTGTTGCTCCCATCGTGCTTCAGTTGTTTGTACCAATATGGTTAAGGGTTATAACCACACAATTATGGGATATTTATATTGTATTATTTAATTTATAACTCTTTATTAATACTAATGAATTTTTCCCTTTAAAAAAAAAAAACTACCTATGCCTTTTGGTATTTTGAGTCTAATAGTTTTAATGAATTGGAAATTTGGCAGTAATATGATACTATTGAACCAGATTTAATTGCAAAAAGCACAAAAATAATGCTTTTTTGGTCACGTATATCCAAAGCATAGTGTGTGTACATAACTATATATGGTAGAAACCTTAATGCCATTCTGCAGCTTTCCTTTTGATTATTTGCATTCTTTTTAAGAAAAGAAGAGGAGTTTATATTCTATAATGTACGACTCCTCCCTATAATATTAACATAAAAGCTTATAATAAATATGAATATACGAAATAAATGTGACACCATATTTGTTCTCTAACTATTTTTAAGGAAAGTAAAAAAAGAAAAAAAGAAAAAAATTTAATACTTTAAAACTACATAAAATTAACACCATATTTGTGCTTTCACTTTGTGCTTATCCATCTATCTAAACTACATAAAAATAGGGCTTCTCGACCATCTGAGAAGTAAGGTCACACAAAGCATACCATAGCAATGGCTCCATTAATCCTGATCAAAATAAAGTACGTTACACTCCTGCTCCTGCTAGCAATTCTGTCTGTGGTTCAAGCAACAATATTTCGTGCGCCCAAAGTCACCGTTATGATCACGAACGCGTTGAATGGCACTGCGAGTACCGCGATTCTTAATGTTCATATCAAATCGAAGGACGACGACCTCGGCTGGCATGCCATACCTAATGGAGGTCGATACGAATTCTCGTTTCACCCTAGATGTTTTGGAGGAACCCTTTTCTTCAGCAGGATGGAGTGGCTTACAGAGTTCCATTATTTCGACATTTATGTCCAATGGAGAGACCAGCCCGATTGCGACCATTGTTGCTGGTTTGTCTATCCCTCGGGTCCATGTCGATACCATTGCGATCGGCCCACTAGCCACGAGATGGCATGCTTTCCTTGGGACAACAAGAATCAATTGTTTATCTCCTAATGTTTTCCCTATGTTTTGTGAGTTATATTATGTATGCATCGGATGAGTGAAAGATTTTTTTTTTTTTTTCTCTTTTACTTTAATAAAATTAGTATTTTGTGTGACGAATAAAAGTTGGTCATTAGATTTGATGTTGTTAGGAAAAGTTTCCGGCTCGAAAATAATTTATTGGAATAAAAAATATCACTTTTTTTTTTTTTTAACTCCTTGTGCAATCAAATGGGTATGCAAAACAATCCAATATCAAGTAACCAAATATGCAAAATAATTCAACGAAAGCAAAACACCAAAGTTTGTAAAAGAAAAGGGATTCATTTCAGGCTAATGCATCGGAAAGGCATATATTTATGTCGTTGGAGTTTGTAAAAGTTTATTTCAACGCTGGGTTTACTTGAATCCTATGCGGCACAAGCAGATTAGGCGCAACGGTGGAGATCTGTAATAGTTTTAAAATATTGAGCAACGACAGAATTATCATATTTTACAAACAAAAATTTCAAAAATGCTTTAGGATATAAAAAGGAATATTTTGTATATGATAATTCTTTTTAACTATCAGTGAGAAACTACTTTTTAAGTGTTAGATTAAATTTTTTTTTATTTAGTGTTAGATTAATTTTTTATTATTAGGACTGTTTATATTAAAACTTTACAGCAGGCTACATAAAATTCTCGTAATAATATATTGGACAGTTAAAAAAAATTAAAAACTCTCACTTTGTCATATGAATTTTGAATTTAAACCTAAAGTTTAGAGAGACACATATGAAACAAATCCTTGCAGGTTAGCAAGAATCATGCCAAGAAATGATGCACAACTGTTGCTCAATTTACATTGGCATGGTCCAGGCCAGACTGTAGATCTTGTGAAGCAAAACACAAAGGGATGTAACCGAAGATTAATGGTGCCGATTATGATGAAACCGAATGTTTTATATACTACGGAAAGGTAAGAACTCTCATTTTAGCTTTTACTAGTTTAGACAAGAGCGGAGCACGTATGAGACTTAGCGTAATAATATAATATAATGTTGTTAAGATAAAAAAAAAATTCAAATGTTTTATGTGAACAAATCGAGAGAGAAAATGTTTAATTAAAGATACGTTAAAGAAATTATCTTAGTTGGATAATAAAAAAAAGTTTAAATATCAACACATTAATGAAATTATTTTGGAGGATTAAAAAAAGTCTTTATGAATGTTGTATCTGATAAAAATAAACTGACAATAACCTAAAAATTAAAAAAAAAAAAAAAAAAAAAAAAAAAAAGGAGAGAGATTATTTGATAAAGAAACAAGAAGAAAATTGGAAATAATCAAACGAGTAGGTTGGCAACGCAAATAAAGCGGGGAAAAAAAAACCTTTTGAAAGATTACACAAGAAATTGTGAAAACTAAATAAAGGAAAGAATGAAAGGTAATGATTATAATGGGGAAAACAAAAAAGAAAGAAAAAGAAGGAATTGTCATAAGAGTAGATGTCCATCAGGCAAGGAAAATGGAATAACCAAAGAAGAAAAAAAAAGGGGGGGGGGGGGGGGGGGGGGGTGTGAAATGAGGAAGCAACACATGGCTCAAGGTGGAGAAGAGATGAAAATAAGGATTGGCTCTTGTATATATGTTAAGACAAGATAAGATTAGATAAGATTAAGATTAAGAAATGATTATTATAATGGAAAAAAAAAAGAAAAAGAATGAATTGTCATAAGAGTAGATGTCCATCAAGCAAGGAAAATGGAAAAACCAAAGAAAAAAAAGAGAAAAATGAGGAAGCAATACATGGCTCAAGGTGGAGGAGAGATGAGAATGAAAATTGTCTCTTTTATATATGTTAAGATGTTAAAATTAAGATTAGTATATAGATATGATATGATGCCGTAACATAATAATTTACGTAAATGTATTTAGAGTTGTAAATATGGGCCAAGCTAGAGGGTCAGTCCATTTGCCCACGTTTTTGGCATATGTGGACGCCTCGAGCCACACAAATACCCATGCTGACTAGGCCCGACCCAACACCTCACCCAGCTCGGCCCATCACCCTGGATAGGCTAGGCTGAGGCTTTAGGCCCAACCAGCATAGACTTTTTCTATTTGTTCTATTTGGGTAAAACTGTGATAAAACTCATTTTATATACCATATTGCTAGAGCTCATTTTAAACCGAACGGCGGAGATGTTACAGATATTACACTTTACTTACAGTAATATTTACTAATAAATTAAAAAACAAAAAAATAATATTAAAAAAATCCACCGGTGGTGGAAGGTTTGGGTTGAGGGGAGCTTTCTGTCCCCAGAGTCGGGAAGGAAGAAGGGAATGAGCTGGTCGGCATCGGGGGATGGGGGCAAATCTAGTTGGAGGGAACATCGGGGTGTCGGGGGGGAGGAACTAGGCCAACGCCAACACGGGCCGGTTGGTGTGGTCCATCATCGGCTTCGGTGAGGAAGTCGCTGGCATCAGGGAAAGATGTTGGAACTTTTTAAAATTATTATTTTTATTACTTTTTAATTTATTAGTCAAATACTGTAAGGTAAAGTGTATGATAATTATCGTACATAAACAACATTTTCAGTTGTTTGATTATATCTAAATGGTTTAAAAATAAACTCTATCAATGTGGTATATAAGAAGAGTTTTACTGCACTTCTATCCAATATACCCCTTTTTTTTTTTTTTTTTTTTTTTTTTTGTGTGTGTGTGTGCAAGGCTTTATGTAAAAAGCCATAATAATGTCCAATATCACATGGAAGAAGCCCTTCTCTTTGACTCATTGTATACAACCCATCACCCATGCCTTTTTCCAAATCACAGAGAAGCACTTGAAAAGCTTGTTTTATATTTTTGCTTCGTAATAGGTTGTGCAAGTGGGCACAAAATCTTTCACAATGATTTTGAAACTCTTTTTGTACAAATTTTTTTTGCTCCCTGAATTTTGGTACTCTTGTACCTATTTTAGTGTTCTTATAACTTTATTATCTGAACTTTGAAAACCAGTAGAAACGCTCCTTAAAATATGAAATGTTATCATCTTTGTTTATTTTGTTAATCAATTAATTGATGGAATTGTTGAAATAATAACAATTAAAGTGTAATTTAAAAAGGACAAACCTTTTTTTTTTTCTCTCTCTCTCTTTGAACTTTAATACTCTTGTAACATTGGGTCCGTTTGGTGAATGAGTTTGAGTTAGAAATTTTAAGTTCCAATAGAAAATTTGTGTTGGCTTTTCATAAAAGACAAAAACTTTTTCAGAAAAAAAATAAAAACTGAAATGAAAATTTTGGTTTGAAATAGTTTTCCAAACGAATTATCTCCTAAACTTTGAAAACCGGGATTTATACCCTTTAAACTTTAAATTGTTAGTGATAATACCGGTCAAACTTTAAACTGTTTGCAAAAATATCTATTGTTTCATATTTCATCCATATAAGACTTAGAAAAAACTTTATTTTTATCCCCTAATTTTAGTACATTTATAATTTTACATTTGAACATTTAAAAACTAGTACTTATATCTTTCGAGCTTTAAACTGTTAACAAAAATCACTTATATTCTATCTATTTAAAACTGATATAGCACGAATAGACAAATAAAGTAAATAAAAAATAAAAACAAATTTAAAAACATTTTTTTTAATTTAAAATTATTACATGACGGAATTAAGAAGCGTCATGTGCCGGCGTGAAGAGAAGAACGAAAGGCACCGTGCGTTTCTACTTTTAAAGTATGTATTAGATAAGGAGGAATCGGAAGTTAAAATAAAATTCTTCTTTTATTCAAACAAAATGATACATGATATCTTACCTTATTTGAAAATAATAATAATTTGTAGAGGAATGATTAAGCCTTTTACTATATATATATATATATATATATATATATATACACAAATACAAGTATATAATACTTGAATACATACATGACCAAAAAAGCATTACTTTTGCGTTTTTAGTATTTAACGAGTGTCATGCCCCCGTGCGTTGCACAGGGAGAGAAGAAAAAATAAAAATGAAAAAAATTGACAAATGAAAATTACAATATTGATAACTGTGAAGACATTTATATATATAAATTCTTGTAATAAATCTAAGCATTGAACAATCTAATAAAAAAAAAAACCCTCCGGCTAACAAAAATGGTAAAAAAATGATATCAAATTAAAAAAGAAAATAATGAGCAAAAATAATAATAAGATAATAAGATAATGGTAGGGACAAATGAATCTACAGTATACATAATCACATATATGTACTAATATAGATAAATAATTAAATATATACATACCATGAAAAATAGTATAAAAGTTTATACAATATATTTTCTAGAAAAATAAAATAAAATTAAAAATTATTAAAATAAGCTCAGATCTCTTATATTATAAGAATATTTATAAAAATAACTAAAATGTAATTCAACGTCGTATTTAGTAGTTACCAAGTGAAAATATTTGGAAACATGTACAAAAAAAAATTTAATAAGAAGAAAGAAACAATGACAAAAACAATAAAAAAAAAAAAGAGTAAACAGTAAAAACAAAATAAAAATAAGGGATCATCGGTAAAGACAGGAAAGAAAACCAAAAACTGAAGCTTGGAAAACAAAAATGGGAAAAAATAATAGGAGACAGAATATGTTTAAAACAGAAAACTGTAAAGATAGAAAAACTGAGAAAATACTAAAGAATAAAGAAAATAAATAAAATAGTAACATATTCAATATGATTTTATTGTGAGAAGAACATAGACATGTTAATTCCCAAACATTCACGGCAACAATAAAGACTATCAAATAACATAAAACAGTTATTCAACATATTCTATCAATAATATTATATTCAGCAACATATACCAAATTAAGTAATATATCTGGTATATGAATTATAAAATATATAAATAGAGATCATCATAGCATGTTAAAATTTTTGGACAAAATTTTTTTAAAAAGACATTTACAATATGAAAAAAAGAAAAGAAAAACAGAAAAGGAGAAAAAAAAATCAAGCATTCATCACAACAACAGTAACAATCACAGTAGTTAAACAAAATTACCAAATCATATAATATAATCATCTAACTTATAATAACAATAATATTAAAAAAATATCAAAAAAAAAAGTTAACGTTTTAGTCAGGAGGGGCGAAAAAACAGAAACGGAGGCAAAAAAAAAATACCAAACACAAAAGTAATTCCTCTATAGCATCATTATAATAGTAATAACAATAATTATAAAGTAAATAATTATAATATAATCGAGGAACAATAAATTATAATTAAGAGACATAAATAAGAATAGTACCTGAATAAAAAGAGTAGATTTGCATATAAACGAATAGATTTGCACAAAAACGAAGATGTCAGAATGATTAGTTTTCAGCAGATAACAAAGAGTGAAATAGAAGATTTTAGGCTCAGGAAGATTCAAAGGAGAGCAATAAGAAGGTTTTACAGAGGCAGTAATAGTTTGGGTTTAAGGGCCAAAAAAGTCAAGCCACTATTCATAATAGAACCGGTAGAGACAATCTGCAGGGTCAAATATGTAATTTCACTATGCAGTTACTGTGCAGTGAGCAGGCAATCAGTGGATCAATGAAGGGCAAAATCGGCATTTTACTGTGCGGAATAAAAAAGCCGCTAGTTTGGAGGGAGAAAAATGTAAAATCACTGTACAATGAACAGCGAATTCACTGCTCATAAAACATTGAAGTACTGTTCATGAACAGTTGAAGTACTGTTCATGGAGGCAAAATGGGTATTTCACTGTTCTGTGCCAAGAAAGCCCTCTGTTTTGGAGGACAGGAATGTAAATTCACTGTGTAGTTACTATTCACTGAACAGTAAGATTCCCCATCCTTTTAGTATATTAAGTAATTTGTAATTAGTCGTATCGTAAAATGAATACATTAAACATTATTGGACTCTCTTTTTAGATTTACAGGAGAATCTTAATTATAGGCACCAAGTTATGATGTAGAACATTTTATTGTTATAAATAGGGGTGTTAATGGATTGGTTTCTATAGATTAGGCCTTAATCTGTAAATCAATCTGTGACATTCAAATTAAGATTTTCCTAATTCATAATCAATCCGTGAAGCTTCCAATATAATCCGTAAATCTTGGTTTACACGTATTAGATTCACGGATTCAATCCAAAAAATTTATGAACTAAGATATAAAAATATAATCTTTAAATATGAAATAGTTCAACAAAATTACAATACAATTAATTTTCATTCTTCAATCATTAGTTAAATTGTAATTTACAGTACATAATAACAATCAAACTTGGATTAAACTCAAAATAAAATGTCCATACTAATCAACTTAATCAATATTACATTAAAGTAATTCAACGGATTAACAGATTACATGGATTGAGAAATGATCGATCTGTAATCGAATCCATAATATTCGGTTTAGGAAAATTTTTATCCGATAGTCTCTCAACCCAATCTAATCCAGCAGATTGGACTGGATTGAACAAGTTGACAGATTCCGTGAACAACCCTTATTATGAATTTAGTTATTTCCGCGTGATTATTTCTGTAATATTTAGGAATTTAATTAAATTTAATTAATAATGAATTAAATAAATGATGGTCAGCTTATTACAATTATCTAGTCACCCCTCATATATAATCTGCAATTACACGTTGCATTTCATCTATGACCTTTGTGCCACATGTCAGACAATCATTGGACCTTTCAACCAATAAAACTCTGAATTTCCCTTACATATTTTAACTACTCTTAGCCTGATTATATATATAATTTAATGATAATTTCATACATAATCCTATCATAAAATAAAGAGTTAGAATCTAACATCCTCATTAAAAAAACTTGAAATTCTATTATAAACATATGTATACTCCAGATTATTTGAAAATATGATGCTTTTCAATAATTATCCATTTCCATACTAATTTTAATGATAGGATATATCATTTTGTGGTGCTCAACTTATTACATATACAAATACATATACATATACATATTCATATACATAGAGGCCAACACTATCAATGCGTCTCTGGTACTCAAGAACACAAAACTTTCTAACATTTAACATATATCCAGGACTAGGGCTCCTAGAGACTGTGCAAGCTAATTGATAGAAAAGCATACAATAACCAACAATATTTATTCATGCAAGCTAAATGTCGATGTAATGAAATTGGCCTGACCACTCCATCCGGCTAAAGAAAAGGGTTCCTTCATACCATCTTGCGTGAAACGAGAATGTGTGGCTACAACCATGAGGGATAACATGCCCCCCGGCCGAAGTCGTCGTCCCTCCATTTGATATGAACATTTTTACTTTGTCGTATTATTTGCAGTGTCGTTCAAGGTGTTCGCGATCGTTACGGTGGTTTTCGGGGTCATAAACGTATTTTCAAAAAAAAAAAAAAGAAAAAAAAAAGAAAAAGAAAACTCCAAATTTGTAGAGAGGCTAATTAAGAAAACCGCTCATTTAATTTGACTGATTAAATTCTTTTGTCACCTTGTATGGTAACTTGTTTTGGTTGGAAGAAACTCTATCTTATCCAATTGAATATGGTTTTTATGTATTTTTGTTTCAAGATTTATATTTGTTTTTCTTTCCTTAAAAGTAATTAAAGAACAAATTATGTATTATATTCATATTTGGGTAATATTTTAAGCTTTTATGTTAATATCACGGAAGCATCGGATGATGGAATAAAATTTATTTATTCATTTTTGAAAAATAACCGCCAATGTATACACATAAACTCCTTTCTGGTACATGCTCGTTTCTAGCATGTTGAGATACTTTCCTATTTTTGGGCCTTAGATTTGTGTTGCTCCCATCGTGCTTCAGTTGTTTGTACCAATATGGTTAAGGGTTATAACCACACAATTATGGGATATTTATATTGTATTATTTAATTTATAACTCTTTATTAATACTAATGAATTTTTCCCTTAAAAAAAAAAAAACTACCTATGCCTTTTGGTATTTTGAGTCTAATAGTTTTAATGAATTGGAAATTTGGCAGTAATATGATACTATTGAACCAGATTTAATTGCAAAAAGCACAAAAATAATGCTTTTTTGGTCACGTATATCCAAAGCATAGTGTGTGTACATAACTATATATGGTAGAAACCTTAATGCCATTCTGCAGCTTTCCTTTTGATTATTTGCATTCTTTTTAAGAAAAGAAGAGGAGTTTATATTCTATAATGTACGACTCCTCCCTATAATATTAACATAAAAGCTTATAATAAATATGAATATACGAAATAAATGTGACACCATATTTGTTCTCTAACTATTTTTAAGGAAAGTAAAAAAAGAAAAAAAGAAAAAAAATTTAATACTTTAAAACTACATAAAATTAACACCATATTTGTGCTTTCACTTTGTGCTTATCCATCTATCTAAACTACATAAAAATAGGGCTTCTCGACCATCTGAGAAGTAAGGTCACACAAAGCATACCATAGCAATGGCTCCATTAATCCTGATCAAAATAAAGTACGTTACACTCCTGCTCCTGCTAGCAATTCTGTCTGTGGTTCAAGCAACAATATTTCGTGCGCCCAAAGTCACCGTTATGATCACGAACGCGTTGAATGGCACTGCGAGTACCGCGATTCTTAATGTTCATATCAAATCGAAGGACGACGACCTCGGCTGGCATGCCATACCTAATGGAGGTCGATACGAATTCTCGTTTCACCCTAGATGTTTTGGAGGAACCCTTTTCTTCAGCAGGATGGAGTGGCTTACAGAGTTCCATTATTTCGACATTTATGTCCAATGGAGAGACCAGCCCGATTGCGACCATTGTTGCTGGTTTGTCTATCCCTCGGGTCCATGTCGATACCATTGCGATCGCCCCACTAGCCACGAGATGGCATGCTTTCCTTGGGACAACAAGAATCAATTGTTTATCTCCTAATGTTTTCCCTATCTTTTGTGAGTTATATTATGTATGCATCGGATGAGTGAAAGATTTTTTTTTTTTTTTCTCTTTTACTTTAATAAAATTAGTATTTTGTGTGACGAATAAAAGTTGGTCATTAGATTTGATGTTGTTAGGAAAAGTTTCCGGCTCGAAAATAATTTATTGGAATAAAAAAATATCACTTTTTTTTTTTTTTAACTCCTTGTGCAATCAAATGGGTATGCAAAACAATCCAATATCAAGTAACCAAATATGCAAAATAATTCAACGAAAGCAAAACACCAAAGTTTGTAAAAGAAAAGGGATTCATTTCAGGCTAATGCATCGGAAAGGCATATATTTATGTCGTTGGAGTTTGTAAAAGTTTATTTCAACGCTGGGTTTACTTGAATCCTATGCGGCACAAGCAGATTAGGCGCAACGGTGGAGATCTGTAATAGTTTTAAAATATTGAGCAACGACAGAATTATCATATTTTACAAACAAAAATTTCAAAAATGCTTTAGGATATAAAAAGGAATATTTTGTATATGATAATTCTTTTTAACTATCAGTGAGAAACTACTTTTTAAGTGTTAGATTAAATTTTTTTTTTATTAAGTGTTAGATTAATTTTTTATTATTAGGACTGTTTATATTAAAACTTTACAGCAGGCTACATAAAATTCTCGTAATAATATATTGGACAGTTAAAAAAAATTAAAAACTCTCACTTTGTCATATGAATTTTGAATTTAAACCTAAAGTTTAGAGAGACACATATGAAACAAATCCTTGCAGGTTAGCAAGAATCATGCCAAGAAATGATGCACAACTGTTGCTCAATTTACATTGGCATGGTCCAGGCCAGACTGTAGATCTTGTGAAGCAAAACACAAAGGGATGTAACCGAAGATTAATGGTGCCGATTATGATGAAACCGAATGTTTTATATACTACGGAAAGGTAAGAACTCTCATTTTAGCTTTTACTAGTTTAGACAAGAGCGGAGCACGTATGAGACTTAGCGTAATAATATAATATAATGTTGTTAAGATAAAAAAAAAATTCAAATGTTTTATGTGAACAAATCGAGAGAGAAAAATGTTTAATTAAAGATACGTTAAAGAAATTATCTTAGTTGGATAATAAAAAAAAGTTTAAATATCAACACATTAATGAAATTATTTTGGAGGATTAAAAAAAGTCTTTATGAATGTTGTATCTGATAAAAATAAACTGACAATAACCTAAAAATTAAAAAAAAAAAAAAAAAAAAAAAAAAAAAGGAGAGAGATTATTTGATAAAGAAACAAGAAGAAAATTGGAAATAATCAAACGAGTAGGTTGGCAACGCAAATAAAGCGGGGAAAAAAAAACCTTTTGAAAGATTACACAAGAAATTGTGAAAACTAAATAAAGGAAAGAATGAAAGGTAATGATTATAATGGGGAAAACAAAAAAGAAAGAAAAAGAAGGAATTGTCATAAGAGTAGATGTCCATCAGGCAAGGAAAATGGAATAACCAAAGAAGAAAAAAAAAAGGGGGGGGGGGGGGGGGGGGGGGGGGGGGTGGTGAAATGAGGAAGCAACACATGGCTCAAGGTGGAGAAGAGATGAAAATAAGGATTGGCTCTTGTATATATGTTAAGACAAGATAAGATTAGATAAGATTAAGATTAAGAAATGATTATTATAATGGAAAAAAAAAAAGAAAAAGAATGAATTGTCATAAGAGTAGATGTCCATCAAGCAAGGAAAATGGAAAAACCAAAGAAAAAAAAGAGAAAAATGAGGAAGCAATACATGGCTCAAGGTGGAGGAGAGATGAGAATGAAAATTGTCTCTTTTATATATGTTAAGATGTTAAAATTAAGATTAGTATATAGATATGATATGATGCCGTAACATAATAATTTACGTAAATGTATTTAGAGTTGTAAATATGGGCCAAGCTAGAGGGTCAGTCCATTTGCCCACGTTTTTGGCATATGTGGACGCCTCGAGCCACACAAATACCCATGCTGACTAGGCCCGACCCAACACCTCACCCAGCTCGGCCCATCACCCTGGGATAGGCTAGGCTGAGGCTTTAGGCCCAACCAGCATAGACTTTTTCTATTTGTTCTATTTGGGTAAAACTGTGATAAAACTCATTTTATATACCATATTGCTAGAGCTCATTTTTAAACCGAACGGCGGAGATGTTACAGATATTACACTTTACCTTACAGTAATATTTTACTAATAAATTAAAAAACAAAAAAATAATATTAAAAAAATCCACCGGTGGTGGAAGGTTTGGGTTGAGGGGAGCTTTCTGTCCCCAGAGTCGGGAAGGAAGAAGGGAATGAGCTGGTCGGCATCGGGGGATGGGGGGCAAATCTAGTTGGAGGGAACATCGGGGGTGTCGGGGGGGGAGGAACTAGGCCAACGCCAACACGGGCCGGTTGGTGTGGTCCATCATCGGCTTCGGTGAGGAAGTCGCTGGCATCAGGGAAAGATGTTGGAACTTTTTAAAATTATTATTTTTTATTACTTTTTAATTTATTAGTCAAATACTGTAAGGTAAAGTGTATGATAATTATCGTACATAAACAACATTTTCAGTTGTTTGATTATATCTAAATGGTTTAAAAATAAACTCTATCAATGTGGTATATAAGAAGAGTTTTACTGCACTTCTATCCAATATACCCCTTTTTTTTTTTTTTTTTTTTTTTTGTGTGTGTGTGTGCAAGGCTTTATGTAAAAAGCCATAATAATGTCCAATATCACATGGAAGAAGCCCTTCTCTTTGACTCATTGTATACAACCCATCACCCATGCCTTTTTCCAAATCACAGAGAAGCACTTGAAAAGCTTGTTTTATATTTTTGCTTCGTAATAGGTTGTGCAAGTGGGCACAAAATCTTTCACAATGATTTTGAAACTCTTTTTGTACAAATTTTTTTTGCTCCCTGAATTTTGGTACTCTTGTACCTATTTTAGTGTTCTTATAACTTTATTATCTGAACTTTGAAAACCAGTAGAAACGCTCCTTAAAATATGAAATGTTATCATCTTTGTTTATTTTGTTAATCAATTAATTGATGGAATTGTTGAAATAATAACAATTAAAGTGTAATTTAAAAAGGACAAACCTTTTTTTTTTTCTCTCTCTCTCTTTGAACTTTAATACTCTTGTAACATTGGGTCCGTTTGGTGAATGAGTTTGAGTTAGAAATTTTAAGTTCCAATAGAAAATTTGTGTTGGCTTTTCATAAAAGACAAAAACTTTTTCAGAAAAAAAATAAAAACTGAAATGAAAATTTTGGTTTGAAATAGTTTTCCAAACGAATTATCTCCTAAACTTTGAAAACCGGGATTTATACCCTTTAAACTTTAAATTGTTAGTGATAATACCGGTCAAACTTTAAACTGTTTGCAAAAATATCTATTGTTTCATATTTCATCCATATAAGACTTAGAAAAAACTTTATTTTTATCCCCTAATTTTAGTACATTTATAATTTTACATTTGAACATTTAAAAACTAGTACTTATATCTTTCGAGCTTTAAACTGTTAACAAAAATCACTTATATTCTATCTATTTAAAACTGATATAGCACGAATAGACAAATAAAGTAAATAAAAAATAAAAACAAATTTAAAAACATTTTTTTTAATTTAAAATTATTACATGACGGAATTAAGAAGCGTCATGTGCCGGCGTGAAGAGAAGAACGAAAGGCACCGTGCGTTTCTACTTTTAAAGTATGTATTAGATAAGGAGGAATCGGAAGTTAAAATAAAATTCTTCTTTTATTCAAACAAAATGATACATGATATCTTACCTTATTTGAAAATAATAATAATTTGTAGAGGAATGATTAAGCCTTTTACTATATATATATATATATATATATATATATATATACACAAATACAAGTATATAATACTTGAATACATACATGACCAAAAAAGCATTACTTTTGCGTTTTTAGTATTTAACGAGTGTCATGCCCCCGTGCGTTGCACAGGGAGAGAAGAAAAAATAAAAATGAAAAAAATTGACAAATGAAAATTACAATATTGATAACTGTGAAGACATTTATATATATAAATTCTTGTAATAAATCTAAGCATTGAACAATCTAATAAAAAAAAAAACCCTCCGGCTAACAAAAATGGTAAAAAAATGATATCAAATTAAAAAAGAAAATAATGAGCAAAAATAATAATAAGATAATAAGATAATGGTAGGGACAAATGAATCTACAGTATACATAATCACATATATGTACTAATATAGATAAATAATTAAATATATACATACCATGAAAAATAGTATAAAAGTTTATACAATATATTTTCTAGAAAAATAAAATAAAATTAAAAATTATTAAAATAAGCTCAGATCTCTTATATTATAAGAATATTTATAAAAAATAACTAAAATGTAATTCAACGTCGTATTTAGTAGTTACCAAGTGAAAATATTTGGAAACATGTACAAAAAAAAATTTAATAAGAAGAAAGAAACAATGACAAAAACAATAAAAAAAAAAAAGAGTAAACAGTAAAAACAAAATAAAAATAAGGGATCATCGGTAAAGACAGGAAAGAAAACCAAAAACTGAAGCTTGGAAAACAAAAATGGGAAAAAATAATAGGAGACAGAATATGTTTAAAACAGAAAACTGTAAAGATAGAAAAACTGAGAAAATACTAAAGAATAAAGAAAATAAATAAAATAGTAACATATTCAATATGATTTTATTGTGAGAAGAACATAGACATGTTAATTCCCAAACATTCACGGCAACAATAAAGACTATCAAATAACATAAAACAGTTATTCAACATATTCTATCAATAATATTATATTCAGCAACATATACCAAATTAAGTAATATATCTGGTATATGAATTATAAAATATATAAATAGAGATCATCATAGCATGTTAAAATTTTTGGACAAAATTTTTTTAAAAAGACATTTACAATATGAAAAAAAGAAAAGAAAAACAGAAAAGGAGAAAAAAAAATCAAGCATTCATCACAACAACAGTAACAATCACAGTAGTTAAACAAAATTACCAAATCATATAATATAATCATCTAACTTATAATAACAATAATATTAAAAAAATATCAAAAAAAAAAGTTAACGTTTTAGTCAGGAGGGGCGAAAAAACAGAAACGGAGGCAAAAAAAAAATACCAAACACAAAAGTAATTCCTCTATAGCATCATTATAATAGTAATAACAATAATTATAAAGTAAATAATTATAATATAATCGAGGAACAATAAATTATAATTAAGAGACATAAATAAGAATAGTACCTGAATAAAAAGAGTAGATTTGCATATAAACGAATAGATTTGCACAAAAACGAAGATGTCAGAATGATTAGTTTTCAGCAGATAACAAAGAGTGAAATAGAAGATTTTAGGCTCAGGAAGATTCAAAGGAGAGCAATAAGAAGGTTTTACAGAGGCAGTAATAGTTTGGGTTTAAGGGCCAAAAAAGTCAAGCCACTATTCATAATAGAACCGGTAGAGACAATCTGCAGGGTCAAATATGTAATTTCACTATGCAGTTACTGTGCAGTGAGCAGGCAATCAGTGGATCAATGAAGGGCAAAATCGGCATTTTACTGTGCGGAATAAAAAAGCCGCTAGTTTGGAGGGAGAAAAATGTAAAATCACTGTACAATGAACAGCGAATTCACTGCTCATAAAACATTGAAGTACTGTTCATGAACAGTTGAAGTACTGTTCATGGAGGCAAAATGGGTATTTCACTGTTCTGTGCCAAGAAAGCCCTCTGTTTTGGAGGACAGGAATGTAAATTCACTGTGTAGTTACTATTCACTGAACAGTAAGATTCCCCATCCTTTTAGTATATTAAGTAATTTGTAATTAGTCGTATCGTAAAATGACGAATTGCCAATACATTAAACATTATTGGACTCTCTTTTTAGATTTACAGGAGAATCTTAATTATAGGCACCAAGTTATGATGTAGAACATTTTATTGTTATAAATAGGGGTGTTAATGGATTGGTTTCTATAGATTAGGCCTTAATCTGTAAATCAATCTGTGACATTCAAATTAAGATTTTCCTAATTCATAATCAATCCGTGAAGCTTCCAATATAATCCGTAAATCTTGGTTTACACGTATTAGATTCACGGATTCAATCCAAAAAATTTATGAACTAAGATATAAAAATATAATCTTTAAATATGAAATAGTTCAACAAAATTACAATACAATTAATTTTCATTCTTCAATCATTAGTTAAATTGTAATTTACAGTACATAATAACAATCAAACTTGGATTAAACTCAAAATAAAATGTCCATACTAATCAACTTAATCAATATTACATTAAAGTAATTCAACGGATTAACAGATTACATGGATTGAGAAATGATCGATCTGTAATCGAATCCATAATATTCGGTTTAGGAAAATTTTTATCCGATAGTCTCTCAACCCAATCTAATCCAGCAGATTGGACTTGATTGAACAAGTTGACAGATTCCGTGAATAACCCTTATTATAAATTTAGTTATTTCCGCGTGATTATTTCTGTAATTAGGAATTTAATTAAATTTAATTAATAATGAATTAAATAAATGATGGTCAGCTTATTACAATTATCTAGTCACCCCTCATATATAATCTGCAATCACACGTTGCATTTCATCTATGACCTTTGTGCCACATGTCAGACAATCATTGGACCTTTCAACCAATAAAACTCTGAATTTCCCTTACATATTTTAAATACTCTTAACCTGATTACATATATAATTTAATGATAATTTCATACATAATCCTATCATAAAATAAAGAGTTAGAATCTAACATCCTCATTAAAAAAACTTGAAATTCTATTATAAACATATGTATACTCCAGATTATTTGAAAATATGATGCTTTTCAATAATTATCCATTTCCATACTAATTTTAATGATAGGATATATCATTTTGTGGTGCTCAACTTATTACATATACAAATACATATACATATACATATTCATATACATAGAGGTCAACACTATCAATGCGTCTCTGGTACTCAAGAACAGAAAACTTTTTAACATTTAACATATATCCAGGACTAGGGCTCCTAGAGACTGTGCAAGCTAATTGATAGAAAAGCATACAATAACCAACAATATTTATTCATCACACACAACAGATAATATGTAAAACAAAAACAAAAAAACAAAAACAAAAACAAAAAAAAAAAAAGAGGGAAAAAACGAAATGTTGAACTTTTTTTTTTTTCCATTCTATGCAATCGTCGTTGCAATCCTGATTTTTACAGGAGGCATCTACACGCACCCGTGGCCTTGGACAAACCAGCAACAATGGTCGCAGTGGGGCTGGTCCCTCTTTCGGTCATAAATGTCGATGTAATGAAATTGGCCTGGCCACTCCATCCGACTAAAGAAAAGGGTTCCTTCATACCATCTTGCGTGAAACGAGAATGTGTGGCTGCAACCATGAGGGATAACATGCCACCCGGCCGAGGTCGTCGTCCCTCCATTTGATATGAACATTTTTACTTTGTCGTATTATTCGCAGTGTCGTTCAAGGTGTTCGCGATCGTTACGGTGGTTTTCGGGGTCATAAACGTATTTTCAAAAAAAAAAAGAAAAGAAAAAGAAAACTCCAAATTTGTAGAGAGGCTAATTAAGAAAACCGCTCATTTAATTTGACTGATTAAATTCTTTTGTCACCTTGTATGGTAACTTGTTTTGGTTGGAAGAAACTCTATCTTATCCAATTGAATATGGTTTTTATGTATTTTTGTTTCAAGATTTATATTTGTTTTTCTTTCCTTAAAAGTAATTAAAGAACAAATTATATATTATATTCATATTTGGGTAATATTTTAAGCTTTTATGTTAATATCACGGAAGCATCGGATGTTGGAATAAAATTTATTTATTCATTTTTGAAAAATAACTGCCAATGTATACACATAAACTCCTACAATAGAAAACCCAATATCGATGGATAGTTTATTGAGTAATAATAGAGATATTAATTTCAATCTTAATTTTTTAAATACCACTTCATAGGTCATATTTTTATTGGTGAATGCAATTAATTGATTTGATAATATTTTAAACACTTACTAATAAAATATAACAACTCATATATCATATAAGTTGACACTTAAAAATTAAATTATAGTTGATATTCTTAGTATTTTTATAATTTATTTCATTAGTTAATTCAAATGGCACATAAGCAAATCAAATAATAGATATTAGACTCTATAAATGAAAGACACCTAAAAAAATATACAAAATATCGAATACATATACATGGTTCTTTAATAAATCTTATATAATTAACAGAAATATCCAATCAACTGATAACGAGCATCCATAGCATAAAGACTACAAAAATAACCATAAATTAATGAAACAGACCTTGCGGATGAGAAACGATACATTTTTTTTTTAATTCAAACAAAAATTGCATAGAATCATAATCGTATATGAAATGGTCAATTAAACAAAAAAGGAAAGCAGGATTAAGCTTTTTACCATATTTAATACCTGAATATACATGGCAACAAAAGCATTATTTTTGCGCTTTTGACAATTTAATTAATCTGTAATCAGTCAAATCGTATTAATGATGACAATTTGCAAACACAATTTTTTTTTTCGCTCGCAAAAGACAATTTGCCAACACATTAAACACTATTGCTCTCTTTTTTATCTATAGTTCTATATATTTCAACGTGATTATTTTCGTGAATAACGAATTTAATAAATTAAATACTAGTCAAAATTACTTGTAAGTATAGTATTAATTAGGTTGATTAGTGGATTCAAAGCGTTTCACTGCAAAACACAAAATGATATGTCTATTGAGACCTTTTAGTCTACTTTCTTTATCATTTTTCTAAATTATCTATTAATTAAAATTTAAACATCTGTTATTACTTGTTTCATCCCTCTTATTATTCCACTATAATCTCCGTGTATAACTTCTATTTTTAATCCTTTTTCATCCACCAACCAACAAATGTCCCCATTTTCTATACAATCATTTTTTATCATTTATTGTTTTTTTTAATTCTTTTTTTTTTCAAAAGAAATTCAATGATTTTTCATTAAATAAGATTTAATGAAACTAATATAGTTATAGTTTTATATTTATTCTTTTATGAAGTTTTTTTGTTATTTTGAACCTCGTAGTTTTATAATTATAATCATTGAATTTTAAGGGGAAAGAAAGAGAAGAAGAAGAAAAGAAGCAATAAATGATATTTTTTTTTAAAAAGGGATGGTTTAAAAAAAATAGGGGGCCATTTGTTGATTGGTGAGTATATAAAAGGACAGAGAGTACAATGAAATTGTACGGATTTTTTAAAATAATAACAAGGGTTTAACAAATAATAATAAACATTTAGATTTTAATTAATAAATAATTTAAAAAAGAAATGGAGAAAGCAGTACAGAGGGGTGTCAATAGACGTCCCATTATAAAAACACTGTGAACGTAAAAACAAGTTAACACCGATACACCGAAGTGCTACTAGAATCACGCTTCACCAATATTAAGAGTTTTCTTCAATCATACATTCAACCTAACCAAGACTTGCGAAAGCCTAAAAGTTTTATGATGATTTACATAGATGGTTAAATGAGAGTCAACATATTTAAAAAAAAAAAAAAAAGTCTAAAAACAAACTTACTTGTAAAATTGAACAACAAATAAAATTGATTATATTGTGTTGATAAAATGCTCATAAATCTAATTGAAGGGAAAAAAAAAAAAACAAACAAGAAGACAGATTTGGTCTAAAAAAATAACCAGATCAATTTCATTTACCCAATTTTTATATCTGAAACTACAAATTTAAAAATCCTTAAAAACATTCCTCATTCATATTTATGGATTTAAAATTTTTTTAATAAATTTTATTGTTTGTTGTTATTTTTTATATTTGTTATAAATACCATATTGATGAGGTCAATTTGTTATGTAATACTCAAACTATATTCAGTCAAATTTTTTTTCCTCAACGACACAATCAATATGATAATGATGCAAAAAATGATAAAACCAGGAATTATGATATATTAAGTTCTTGCATAAACAATCATTGTCATATAGACTACATAACTATATTGTTACTAATCAAGAATATGAAATATAATGATATAAGTAAGCTCTGCAACTTTTAGCAGGGGTCAAGTATCGGTTCAAGTCCTTTTTTTTTTTTTTTTTCCTTCTTTTTTTCAAGTCCTTATCTATACATATATAAAAAAAGCTCAAACTGAGCTAACTGTACACTCCCGTGCACTTAAGTTTTCGTTCAAAACGTTTCGTTTTGAACAAAAAACATTTTTTTTGTCCTTAGGTTTTCTTTTTTTCATTTTAGTCCTTTTTTTTTTTTTTTTTGGTATTGGTCTATTGTTTACAGTTTAGTCATATTATCTTTTTCGTCGCTTTTCATACCCTCTTTTTTTTTATTTTCAGATACTTTGTTAATTTTTTCGTCTATTTTTTGCTTTTATTTTTTTTTTTTGTTTAGATTAATTTTCTCAAAAATATATCCTAAACTACTTAAATAAGAAATTTAAAAATAGATAGGAGCTATCGCCAAAAAATATAAACGTAGTTTATAAAAAACAAAACAAAACAAAACAAATATAAACGTCCACGTTTTATTATCCTGGTTATGGTGGTTATGGTTTACATTTTGAATTAATTTTGTGAATGTCCTCTGAATTATGTACCATATTTTATTTTGTCCCCTAAATTTTTAAAATAGATCATTATGTTCCTTGAATTATATAAAATCAGTCACTTTGCCTCATTCGTCTATTTTTGTTTATAAATTTAATAGAATTACTGATGTAATATATATTAAAAAAATTAATCAAATATTTTTTAAAATATTTTGAAAATAGATAGGAGCAAAGAAATATATATATATTTAAACGTCGACGTTTTATTGTTTACAGTTTTTTATCTCCATTAGACACGTGGCCGCCTGCTAGAAGCCCACCCATGGATTCCCAAGAACTACTGGAAATTACTTCGCTGAAACTCGGCAGCGGTTTCCTCAGTTCAATCCTGTGCCTATTTCTTTACAATTTCCGAGGATTAATAATTTTAAGGTGAAAAGAGAAGAACCACATTTAGTTTTGGGATCTGGGTTTTTCACAAATGAGATGAATTTGTGAAAAACATCATAAGAACATTAAAAAAAAAAAAAAAAAAAAAGAAGAAGAAAAAGAAAAAAAAATGCAGAGGTTGGTGCTTCATAGTAATAAACCAGTCTTAACAAGAAGGAAGCTTCCTTTGTTAGCTGTTGTCGACACTTTACCATGTTGTGCCACTCTTTCTAGAAAGTCCATTTCTTCCTCTTCCTCATGTAAGTTTTTTTTTTTTTATAATTTATTTTTTTTTTTTTCATCTATCAGAGGTTTTTGAATCTGGGACTTGTTGTCCGTGTTCAGTTATGTAATCCAAATAGACATTTTGATTTCTTCGAGTACTGAATTGAAATGAATTTGTTTTCTTTAGAAAGATATGAACTTTAGGTAATTTGGTGTTGGGATAAATTGAGTTTGGTACCCAACAAATGCTAATGAGCTAGATGGACTTTTGAGAAACTTTCTCTATCTGGGTTGGAAGAATTTAGAGTTTATGGGCATTGTTTGGCTGAGTTAGTGAGAACCCAAGTTTTATGTGTCATTGAGATTTTAGTCACCGGTTATAATTTGCATGAATTGGTTAATTTTTGGGGTACCAAATAATTTGGATGAAATCTCTGCCAGAATCTTCTTTTACTTGACATTTATGCCAGTTTCTGAGATAATTGGAACTTGGAATAGACTTTTAGGCAAGTCTTGGTTAGGTTGAATTGTGTTATTGAAGAAACCCCATCTTATTTTTGTAAAGTTTGATTCTCGTAGTGGTTTGGTGCATCGGCATTTACATGTTTTGTGTTCATGGTGTTTTTGGTGTAATTCATTCTATGACTTATTTATAGTAAGGTGTAGAGACATTTTGAGATCTTCATGTGGCACGATTCGTGTTCAAGCATCTAATGTTAGCGTTGGATCTGGCGGCTATGAGGGAAAGGAGGACAATGAGGGAAAGAAAATCTTTCCAACAGACTCTCCGAATGACAGTTTACCTGGCATGTGAGTAGCATCATATTAATTCAACTTCAACGTCGGTAGAGGTGTTGCTCTAAATTGTTTTTCCGATATTACTGCTGTTGTAGAGGATACTACACCTTGAATAAGGATTATTCCTGATTGGTTTATGGCTAATACTTAAATTTACGCGTATTACTCTTCTCTGTGTCTGAACCTTATTTTTCAATCGGTAGTAATTAGGATGCAAAACAGGCAACCTTAGCTCGAAAAGCTATATTGATCCATTTGCTGTATTGTTGGCTCTTAGAGTGGTCAATGATAGCCATCTAGTAAAACTCATCTGCGCAAAAAATATTTTATGTCATTTGACAGTCAGAAGCCACCAATCCAACTTCCGTATCCTCTCGCTATTGCTCTTGTGCTATTTGGGTGTGCCTCAATATTTTATCTCATTGCCTTCATGAAAGGAGGACCTTCAACACTTTTAGAAGCAATTGCAAAATCAGGCTTCACAGCCGCCTTCTCATTGATATTTGTTTCTGAAATTGGAGATAAGGTAAATGAAGTTCCAGGAGATGACGTTATAATTTGTTTTCCTTTCATGTATGTTTATATCGCTACTTGTTGTCTGTAATGTTAAGTCTGAACTTTTTGTCTGTGACAGACATTCTTCATTGCTGCACTCTTGGCCATGCAATATAAGAAAGGGCTGGTATCGATTCTTCTAAACTTTTTAAGTTTCCTCTCTACACAGGCACAAACAAAGTCCTTTGATGTAATAACGGTTGTTTTTAAGCATTCATTGAACAGGTTTTGTTCGGTTCGATGGGTGCTCTTTCACTTATGACAATTCTTTCGGTTGTCATTGGACGGATATTTCATTCAGTGCCTGCTCGATTCCAAACAAGTAAGCTCTTGGCTTTATGCCTTTATCGTTATATTGGTTTAACTTGACCTCGGTGAGAAAAAGCTAAGCTAGTACCATTCTAGTTTGTGGCTTAGTTATTAGCCAACTGATTATGCTGAAGTGTAAGAAAAGTTGGAAACCCCTGATTCAAACACTATTGGGTTCATCATCAAAAAAACCATTGGTTGAGTGTAAATGTTTATTAACAACCTCATGATTGGCTGTGTGTTGCTATTTCAATCGTTACAATCTCATTGCCAGATTAAAATGCCCAACTTTCTTGTATAAATTTTTAATTCCTTTCTCCATTTAGCTTAATTCAGGCAAAGTTAAACTGTATAGCTTTTTGTTGAGCATGTTATATGCCATAGAATGGTTTATTCGACTTCTGAAACTTCCAATTGCAGCATGTTTGATATCCAATGTCTTAACCTCTTGTCATTCATGGCTATGTGACAGCCTTGCCAATTGGAGAATATGCAGCCGTTACTCTTCTATTGTTTTTTGGCATAAAAGCGATAAAAGATGCATGGGAACTTCCATCCAATGTTCCCAAGACCAATGATAAGAGTGGTCCCGAACTTGATGAATATATTGAAGCTGCGGAGCTTGTGAAAGAAAAGGTGATCTTTTTGAAATCTTTTCCCTTACCGAGGCTTTATTCATGTGTAAATTTATGCTTTTTCCAATTTAGTATGGTTTATGATGTTCAGGCATCTAAAAGATTAACGAACCTCTAAATGATTCAAATTCAAATTCAAATGTACCCTCTTCTAGACTGATAAATACGTACATGGCATTTTCAAATATATTGTTAGCAGTGTAATCTTAATTTCTTTCTTTTCTCGATATCCCAGGTGTCAAAACGCCTCTCGAATCCACTTGAAGTTGTCTGGAAGTCATTCAGCCTTGTGTTCTTTGCTGTAAGCATGTTTTCTGAACCCTTATCTGCAGCAACATCCTTCTCACAAGTTTGATTTTAGTCTTTTACAATCTTAAAACAATTGGGAAAGAGAGAGCACTCTCTCTTCGAGATTTTTACCAACTTCTAACCTATATCAAAGTGTGGAAGTCAAGTCATCATTTTGTGCAAAGAAGCAAGGAGAGTCCAATACACTACAATATACTGAAAAGACGCTAATGTCATCGCATCGTTACAATCAGATGAAATACATTTTTGGAAACTTTATTAATCATGAGTAAAGTTTTGAGATCTTACAAATGGCTTTTGGTTCTAGGAATGGGGAGATCGCTCGATGCTGGCCACAATTGCTCTTGGTGCTGCAAAGGTTTTAATTCTGTTCTAGTTTTGGCTTGGCTTCACTTGCGTAATGATTTTTCCTCGTTTACTTTTTCATGTATCAACCTTGGTTTCTCTTCCTGTGCAGTCTCCATGGGGCGTGGCCAGCGGGGCCATAGCCGGACACTTACTTGCAACATTCATAGCGATCATAGGAGGTGCATTCCTTGCCAACTACATCTCTGAAAAAATGGTAAGACCTCAAATCAAAATAATGAGACAATAAACTTCCTTCAAAATGTGGTGCGACTCACTCTTAATCTTTAATCAGGTTGGCTATTTGGGAGGTGTACTGTTTCTAGTTTTTGCAGTAGCCACATTTTTCGGAGTTTTTTAGAAGAATTAATGAATCCGACAGAGAGAGAGAGAGTGAGAGGTCCAAGTGCAAAGATGTTGGAACATGAATCACAAGACTCTGCACGAAATCGTGAAGAAAAAAGAGAGACAATCTGCAGCAACTGGAGCTCTTTTTGTAGGAAGAGAATGCATATTCTTACATCTAATATGGCTCAACCCAAAATTTTGTCTCTTGCTTGTATTAAGTAGCTTCTTAAAAACAACACAATAATAATGGTTGCCCCCATTCAATTTGTGGTTCGTCTATTTTTATACCAAGTAAAATAAAAATTAAAAAAAATGCATTTTGGGGAACTCTAGCCAATTTATTCCCCTTTTCAAAACCCCTCCCTTTTTTTTCATTCTATGATAACTGCGTTGCTTGGAAAACGGGCATCTCACTTAACCCGTTACTTGATACAAAAATAAAATTTGTTCAGAATCATAGTTGTTATCTACTTATGATGCAAATGCCTCAAGAAGTTTGTGTGCGCTCAATATTTGGTGTCTTTTACGGTGTCTGGTGTTTGTAGGGTCAATTCACACTATCGCCCTTTTTCATTCGAGTTTATTGATAGAATCAATTGTCTAATGATAAAAAGCCGACAAACAAATAGACAAAATCTATTGTCGATGCAGTTATATCTTACATCCGACGCTACCTTAAAATACGGTTGAATTACATATGGAAAAACGAATACAATACATTCGAGTAAGAGAAAAAAATGCATCTTCATTACAACAGGATATGTTTCATTGAAACAAACGAGTAAACGAAAAGGTACTTTAATCAGCTCAGAATAGCACCACGGTCTTTAATGCTCTCGGTTACAATCTCTAGTCAAATGAGCCTAAAAGTAATCTATCTAGTGTTTCCTAAAAGAATTGGCGTGTGATTGCAGTTAAATCTTGTCCAAAAGAATTTACAAACTCAGGAAAGGCCAAGCTTGAAGACCTTCATTGCTTCTTCGGAATCATTCGAATATACATCTGTTAGACACAGTGGTACTGTTGGAAAGCAACTCAACAAGCAGTTTCTCGAGCCTTCTGGCTCCAGAACCAGGCCTCAGAATGTCAGCATCTCCCCATACAGAGCATGTGTTGTTTCCCGACTCGCCTAAACACCATCCACCGGGGACGACGTATCCCCTCTCACGCCCTAAAATTCTTTGTCAATACGGTCGAGTAGTGGATCGTTTGACTTGAATCTAGCAGCAAAGGCTGCTCCACTCTGAATCATGGCATCGAAATCGTCGGATGTGACCTGGCGGGCTCCTCGCTGTAGGTTTGTCAAAGTTGGCGTATTTTAGTTCGTGTTTATGATAGTTCTGTTGAACTGGCGGGAGTTGCACAGAATGGTGGGAAAGTAGTTGGAAAGAGATGAAGGTGTGTTCGAAAAATACATCAGCAGAGTACGTGGGAGGTTATCCGTTCCCAGGATACAGAACTCGACAAAATCACGACTTAGAATGGCAAAAGAAGAACCTGCAAAGAAAATTATTCGAAGTTAAATCTGACTTTCTTGGTTTCTTTCCCATTACTACGAATTGTATCAGAAGTTCCAAGAAATAAATGATCAACGCATTGAAGAAAAGATGAAATCATCAAGTTGGGCATTTGAAAGTTTGGTCTCTTGTCATATTAGTTTAAATAAATAACATCTAGGAGCCTAAATGATATCTTGGTAGTCACATTCACAGAAAGTCTCCAATTAAGCCCAT